>PITB01007025.1:0-83980 GCA_004024585.1 Paradoxurus hermaphroditus
CCCCCCCAAGACTCTCACATTCATTTTGATAAACAATATTAAAGATGAGGCAAGATCTTTTCCTAACAAGAAAGTAAAGAATTCCAATGTTTTTAAAATTTTAAATCTATTAGGTCAAGAAGCTTGCTTTTGAGTTCTAACTTGGCTGAGAACAGCAATATTAAAAGAATGGCACAACCAGGAAGAGCAGGGAAAAAAGCTATCTACAAACATACTTGTACTGTTTCTTCTAAAGGTATTTTTGGAACACAATTCACTTGAAAATTGGAAGCCACATATATTTAGCTTCTCATTTGCTGACATTTCTAAACATACTAAGTTTTTTCCATGTTACAAAGATATCCATAAAACCAACTTTTAAAGTGCAATATTCAAGATATAAAAATATTGTCATATTTAACCCACCAAGTACATTTCCTCTTCCAGAAAAACTAGAAGTAAAATTAATGCCAGTTTATTATATCCATGAGGTAAACATACTAAGTTAGAAAATAATTCTGAACTCTGGATTATTCAATATCTCTATATAACTTCCAAAAATTTCCTCGGCTGAACAATCTTTTCCATAGAGGACTTAGGGCAGAATTTTCAAAGTACTACAAAATTACTGTTTTAAAAAAAACAAGATTTACAGACTAAGGATGATACTTTATAATAGTAATAATTATTGAAAGCCTATTACATACCAGGCATCAGTACTAAAAGTAATCAAATGACTCAATTCAAAATTATTCATAAAACTAAACTATTCTAAGGTTTGTTTAATGCCTGAGAAAGAAGACATGACCATTTCTTTCTTAATATTCAACACAAATGCATGATATGTCATGGATTGGATATTATATTCTTCCATAGGGGACACACAAACAACAGCCTAACAAGGAACAATACTAAACTCCTACAGTTTGGGCTTTTTGTTATTTGGGCATCAATAATAATTTAGCTGTTTGCTATTCTAAAGTCTCTTGATACTGAGGAAATCCAGACCATCATCCATCTAAAGATAATGTGTCTACCTGACGTCATGCAATCTCATTTATCTTCATCTATCCTTGACATCCTGCCATGCTTATGCAAAACGGACACAGGGGATATAACTTCTCTTCACTTATTTATCAGCTGGAGGAGACAGTAGGGCATAAAAGGTCTATGGAGACTTCAGGATACCACCAGAGACCACAAGAAATTACTTTACTTTGCCCAGTGTGCTGCATCACAGCTAATGTATTTGACTTGTAAATATGACAAAGCAAGACGGAGAACAATGTGATTCTTGAGCTATGTGTCTTCCTTTGCTGAATCACCAGAATCCCAAGAAACTCCAGTTTTAGTTTCCTCAGACCATATGAAATTGAAATATCGTCCATAAAAGACACTAACCACACACAACATACGGGTTACACGACGATGTCAATTTCACTCCTCTGGCAGTCCAAGAATTCTCCCGCTTTTAACATACCAACTTAAGGTCACCATGACACAGAAGTTGTGGGTTATAGGCAACATGGGTTAACAGGCAACAGGATTGTGAAGTATGTTAGCTAATTTACAAGGACAAACACCTTAATTAAAATTTAACTGAAGTTATACCAAATGTATTATTTCTTTGACACTAGAAGAGTCTTTTATTTTTTATTCCAGTTTTAAGCTTAGAAAACATCCACCTTTTAGCATCAGCACATGAAATTTACTTTAATTCTTTTGTCATCTATACTCTTCCTATTACAGTTTCCTTCAGACAAGACAAGTAGTGAAAACTGCCTATTCATTTCATAACAATAAGTTTTTTTGTCTTTATATTGTCTCTTACGACTGTTTTTGTTTTTACCAGCACCTTCAGGGCACAATTTGAACAAACACCATGTTAAAATCACACAAGCACTTTAAGTTTTTTTTAAAGTACTACTATTAAATAAAGTACTATTAAATAACATACAAAGAGGGCTCTAAAATAGTTCTTCAGAGGAAGAAAATGTGGAAACAAAAACGACTTTGAAATAGTATGTATCATCTCAGTAGTAACAGAAGTATAATTACGAAAAGTACAATTATGAAAAAAATCCATATTCTACACAAATATGCAATTCTACCTGAAATAGAAAAGAATTAAAATATTTTTTTATAAAAATCACTGAAATTTTAAAGTATGTTTTTCTGCATAATTACAGAATACAATATACAGAACACTTAGATCCTGGTATAATGTACTAAATTCAAAGTTATACTTAAAAGCATATCATATGATTTGATGATCTTGAAACTATTCTTAGACCACTCAAAAATACTTTTGCCCATTTACCAATTTCATGTTTTGCTGTCATGAATAATTTTATTATTTCATCGTTTACAAATTAAACAAATTTTGAAAAATTTGAATATGAAATTAAAAACCTTTAGATTTCCCTGACCTAATGAAATAAGTCTGAATCTTATTAGCAAATACTTTCAACATCTTAAAACAAACGTGCTCATCCAAAATTAGTTGGTTAAAAAAAGCTGGATTTCTGGGGTGCCTGGGTGGCTCGGTTGAGTGTTCAACTTTGGCTCAGGTCATGATTTCACAGTTCATGGGGTTAGAGCCCCGTATTGGGATCTGTGCTGACAGCCCAGAGCCTGGGGCTTACTTTGGATTCTGTGTCTCCCTCGTTCTCTGCCCCTACCCGACTCGTGCTTGGTCTCTGTCTTTCAAAAATAAGTAAAACATTTAAAAAAAAGATGGGTTGCTAATATTTAAAACCTAATTGAGGTATGTGTGTGATAAACCTAATGTATGCACAAGTATGTATACATACATACAAACACACACAAGCATACATATATAAGTACACATAAAAATATACATGTTTGTATATATATGTATACATATATAGCTACAAATACAACGCACATCTATATGTGTACATATATGTTTGTATATATATGTATACATATATAAGTACACATACAAATGTACATACGTTTGCATATGAATAAATGGGTGTTGTGTAAAATGGCTAAATTTGAGGTAATCTATAACACAGCAAGTGAACTCTACAACAAGCACCAATCAGGCTGAGTCATACGGCTTGATTTAAAAAAACCCAGACATCTGGTATTTTTTGTTTCTTTGTTTGTTTTTGAGAGAGAGGGTGTGGAAAGAGAGAGAATTTCATGAGGAACAGAGAGAGAGAGAGAGAGAAAGAGAGAGAGACAGAGAGAGAGAAAGAGAGGGAAAAGTAGGGCTCATCAGGGGCCCGTGTTTTATCCAAAGTGAGGGATGTGTCACTCGAAACGGAGCACAAGCCTACCTGATGCGGGACTTGAACTCATGAACTGTGTGAGATCGTGACCTGAGCCAAAGTCAGATGCTTAAAGACTGAGCCACCCAGGCACCCAAACCCAGAGATGTTTATTGTAAGCCAAAGTCCTGCTTTAAGAAATGTGTCTAACATTGAGGACATACATTATTAAGAAACCAAAGGGCACGATTGATTAAGCTTTGTAGAGAAGGAAACCTAAGAAATTTTAGAGCTCATGAGCCATCAAGTAACCAGGAGAAAATGTCATAAAAATAGAATGTATTCTTACCAGGAGGAAGATGTTTTTTCTGGATTGAGCACCTTTATTCCTGAAACCTTAGGTAATCTCTAAGGGCTTTTCCAGCACTTTTTTTTTAAATTTGAGAGAGAGAGAGAATCTTCAGCAGGGTCCCATGCTCAGCCCAACATGGGGCTCAATCCCATGACCCTGGGATCATGGCCTAAGCCCAAACGAAGAGTTGGACATTCAACTGACTGAGCCATCTAGGAGCCCTCTTTCAGCACTTTCTATGATGCTTGGTAAAATATGGTCCTATCTTTTTTTTTTAATTTCACAGACATGGGAGATGTCTGAGCATGGACACAGACCCTATAAATGCTCACAATTCACCTATCCTCTTATAAAATACTGCATTATTAAGGCCCAAAGCTTTCTCACCTGTATTTGATCAACAGATCTTTACTACATAGTAAAATATGTAACTGGATGAAAGGAAAGCTTGCTTTCCACGTAAAAGCTCCTTTTATATCTTCAAAAGTATCACTTTTTTTCTGATTCCCATTTTTAAAACTGGAAGTCTGTGTACATGTGCACAGGGAGGGAGGGATGAGCTCATAAGGTCATATATATGAAGCAATAATGTCAACAACACAAAAAGAAAAATTGGTTCATGCTACGGGAGAAAATTTTTACACTCAATTTAAATCCTTGCAAAAAAATTAGATATTAAGTATGAATTAGGCATTTAAAATTTAGTGGATTCCCTTTATTAAACTATGACCTAGGGAAGAATAAGTGGTAGCAATGGCTTGAAATAGTTTTAGTTTAGTTTTGCTTACTTTAATGCTATAGCCTAATTTCTTATAAAGATAAAATCCATTGTCATTTTTATTCTAATCACTCTGAAAGCAACTAGTAGACCAAGAATTCTAATAAGTTGTTGATAATAACTTGAGTCTAACTAACACTAAAAAGCCAGAAATTTACCTTAATATAAATGAAAATGTTAAAAACTTCTCAAAAATAAATCAGATGACATAAAAAAAAAAAAAGTTTCAAAACTTCACTTCTGTCTCTGAAAAGTTTGATGCAACGAGGGAGGGAAAATTCAAGGGTTACAAAATAGTTTCATTAATATCAAATCATAAGGAATAAAAACATAAAATCTTTACTCTGTTCTCTTCATTTCCTTTAGTTTAAGATTTTCAGTATCCTCTAAATGAAAAATTGATTACAAAGTAATTGGACAGAAAAAATAAAACTAATATAATCAAATGATCCAGTTCTTGTTTTTACAACACTCATGCTGCTTTCTTTCTTACCTTGTCTATCCTATCTGGGCGGTTAGTAGCTGCCAAAATTGTCACGTCCTTTAACTGTTCAATACCATCCATTTCCGTTAAGAGCTGAGCCAGAACACGGTCGGCTACATTCCCGGCACCTGAAGAACTGATTTTTAAAAATACAGTTTTAAAAGTCTTTGCCTATCCCCAAGTACTTTATTACTTTTAAAAGACTATATATTGTATAGCAAAAAATTAATTTTGTTTCAAAATATATAATGTTTGCTTCAGAATTCATTACTTGTTGAATTATCATATCAAAAAACTAACTGTATTTACATCATTTCTTTTTCTTCATCAACAACCACATTCATTTTCTCTCCAATAACGAAATATAAGATCTGGGAATGAAGATATAAAATTATTTAAAACAGTTCATTAAATACACAGAAAATCATATAATTTAATCAATATTTACATTTTAAATGGCAAATATACTGATAGGCATTGGAAATAAAAAAACTAAAATAAAAACCCATTCCTCGCATGAAGTTTAAAGTCTATGTGAAAAAAAAACTCACACCCATAACAAATGGGGTATTTCTGATGTATCCTGACATTTCAAAATATTAATATTTCAGGAGAAGAAGTTAAGATGGCAGAGAAGTAGGGGGACGGGGATTTCCCTCATCCTTAACACACAGCAGTATTAAGGTCAGATCACTTGCAATACCAGGAAATCAAGCTGCAGAGTGACAGAAGGATCTCCACAGGTGGAGGGGGGACAGCTTGGCAGGATGGAGGAGCATGTATGTGAATTAGAGCAGATAAAATGGTGTCAGCATGGAGGGGAGGAAACCCCTCCATAGAGGGACAAAAGGTGGAAAAGACAAAGGGGCAGTGAAATGCGGTATTCAGTTAGCACAAGAGGAAAACCTTTCCAGAGCAGGAATGAGAAATACAGAGAGTGCTAGTAACTATTTTGCAAATAGCCTTAGGAGCTGAAGCTCAGAGGTCTCAAAAGCATGACTTTCTTCTAACCTGAGCCGGTGCTATGTGTGCACCTGTGGGGGCAGAAGCTGCCCCGGGGCAAGTACTGTGGAAAGAGGGTTTATTGCCTCTCCAAAGGACAAAAGACCCTGCAGGCACCAGACAAAGGCCTTTTATCCACAGAGCTGAGGGGCACTATACCAGAACAGGGTCCACAGGGTGCAAGGCCCCTTAAGACATCGAGTTTTGAATCCCAGCCAAGGACCTAGGAGTGAGGGAGACTATGGAGCAGAGCAGGCTGACTGCCCTCACAACTCTGTGAAGGCTGCATGACATGGTTTGAGACACCGGGTTCAGGGAGGAGAAACCGGGATTTCGCCATTTTTCTCCCCAACACCAACACATGGGGATTCAGTGAGCAACACAACAGACCCCAATGGAGGGGAGACCTGCTTACAACAAGCCCACCCCTCTGTGCCTGGCAACTGCTTATCTACTGGAGGAAAACTGACATTGAGACAACCAGACGACCTCTCCTCCAGACCAGCACAGCCACTGGTGCCAGCCACCAAGAGACAACTGTTCTTTGTTTTTGTCTGTTTGTTATCTGTCTGTCTGTTTGTCGGTGTGTCTGTTTGTTCTTCTCTGTTTTCTTTCTACCCTCTTCTTTTCTTTTGGAATCAGGCTTTCAGATTCTAATTTGTTTTTTGGTGAATTCTTATTTTACATATATACATAATTTTTTTTTGTTTTGTTTGCTCAATCAGGCATTTTTACCCTATTCTTTTTACACCTTTTCTCTTTCTTCTTCCTCTTTATTTTCCTTTCTCTAAATTAAACTTTATAATTCATTTGATTCTCTGCTTCATCTTCTTTACTCCCTTTGATTTGTCTCTTTGTATGGGATCAGGCTTCCCCTCACCTTTCCTTTTTTCCAGGGTTACTTCAATGAACAAATCAAAGCACACGTGGTTGAAGTCGAAACACTCCGCCACTACAAGCAAGGAGGAGCCTTGCAGAGGACTGACCAGTGGGATAGAGCAGCCAAAACACAACAACAGAGTGCATGCAACACATTCCAAAAACACTCCCTGAAGTGCCAGGCCCTGGACAGTGTATGACCATTTTTTAATATAGTAGTACTCACAGGTGCAGGACACGTAACAAGCTTTTAAAACACATAAAAGACAGAAACATAGTCAAAATGACAAAACAGAATTGTACTCAAGAGAAATTTCAGGAAGAATGACAGCCAGAGAATTGCTGGAAACAGATATAAACAATATATTATATCAAGAATATAGAAGAACAGTCATAAGCCTAATAGCTGGGCTTGAGAAAAGCACAGCAGGAAATCTATTGCTGCAGGATCAAAGACCTAAGAAACAGTCACGATGAATTAAGAACTACTATAAATGAGATGCAAAATAAATTAGATGCAGAGACAGTGATGGTAGAAGAAGCAGAGGAGAAAATAGGTGAAAAAGCAGATAAAATTATGGAAAATGATGAAGCTGAAAAAAAAGAATGAAAGGAAATAACTAGATGATGAGGGGAGAATTAGAGAGCTAAGTATTCCATAAAATGAGACAATATCCAAATCATACAAGGTCCAGAAGGAGAAGAGCTAGAGAAAGGGGTGGAAGGCTTATCTGAACAAATTATAGCTGAGAACTCCCCTAATCTGGGGAAGGAAACAGGCATCTAAGTCCAAGAGGCACACAGATCTCCCTTCAAAATCAATAGAAACAGGTCAACACCATGATATATCACAGTGAAACTAGCAAAATACAAAGATAAAAAGAGAATTTTGAAAGCAGCTAGGGACAAATGGGCCTTAATCTACAAGGGTAGACACATAAGGGCAGTAGACCTGTCCAATGAAACTTGGCAGGCCAGAAGGGAGTGGCAGGAAATATTCAATGTGCTGTATAGAAAAAATATGCAGCCAAGAATCCTTTATCCAGCAAGGCTGTCATTCAGAATAGAAGGAGAGATAATACAGGCTTTCCCAGACGAACAAAAACTGCGAGTTCATGACCACTAAACCAGCCATGCAGGAGATCCTAAGGGGGACTCCATGAGTGGAATGCTGCAAAGACTACAAAGGACCAGAGACATAACCCCAAGCATGAAACCTACGGATAACATGATGACAGTAAATCTGTATCTTTCAATAATCGCTTTGAATGTAAATGGACTAAATGCCCCAATCAAAAGACACAGGGTATCAGAATGGATTAGAAAACAAGATCCATCTACATGCTGTCTACAAGGGACCCATTTTAGAGCTGAGGACACCTGCAGATTGAAAGTGAGGGGATGGAGAACCATCTATCATGCTACTGGACATCAAAAGAAAGCCAGAGTAACAATACCTATATCGGACAAACTAAATTTAAAGCAAAGACTGTAATAAGAAATGAAAAGGGTATTATATCATAATTAAGGGGTTCATCCACGGAGAAGACCTAACAATTATAAATCTTTATGCCTTCAACATGGAGGCACCCAAATATATAAACCAATTAATTACAAACATAAACAAATGTATAGGTAGTAATACCATGATTGTAGGGGACGTTAATACTCCACTTACAGCTATGGACAGATCATCTAGGCAGAAAATCAATAAGGAAACAATGACTCTGAATGATACACTGGAACACACAGACTTAACTGATATATTCAGAACTTTTCATCCAAAAGCAGAGAATACACATTCTTCTCAAGTGCACATGTAACAATCTCCAAAACAGATCACACTCTGGGTCACAAAACAGCCCTCAAGAAGTATAAAAAGACTGAGATCATACCATGCATATTTTCAGATCACTAACACTATGAAGCTTGAAATCAACCACAAGAAAAAATTTGGAAAGTGCCCAAAACCATGGAGGTTGAAGAACATCTTACTAAAGAATAAATGGGTCAACCTGGAAATTAAAGAAGAAATTAAAGAAAAATGGAAGCAAATGAAAACATGACAGCTCAACTCTCTGGGATGCAGGAAGCAGTCCTTAAGAGGAAAATACATTGCAATCCAGGCCTATCTCAAAAAACAAGAAAAATCTCAAATACACAACCTAACCTCACACCTGAAGGAGCTAGAAGCAGAGCAGCAAAGAAACCCCAAAGCCAAAAGAAGAGAAATAAGAAAGATTAGAGCAGAAATAAACAATATAGAATCCAAAAAAAAAAAATTGATCAACGACTCTAATAGCTCATTTTTTGAAAGAATTAAACAAAATTGATATACCTCTACCCAGACTTCTCAAAAAGAAAAGAGAGAGGACCCAAATAGATAAAATCATGAATGAAAGAGGACAGATCACGACCAACACCACAGAAATACAAACTATTATCAGAGAATACTATGAAAAATTATATGCCAACAAACTGGACAACCTAGAAGAAATGGACAAATTCCTAGATACCCACACACTAGTAAAAGTCAAATGGGAAGAAATAAAAAATTTGAACAGACCCATAACCAGTGAGGAAATTGAATCAGTTATCAAAAATCTCCCAACAAATAAGAGTCGTGGGCCAGATGGCTTCCCAGAGGAATTCTACCAGACATTTATTTAAAGCAGTGTTCAAAAAAACAGATACAGAAGGAAAGTTTCTGGACTCATTCTATGAAGGCAGCATTACCTTGATTCCCACACCAGACAGAGACCCCATTAAAAAGGAGAATTATAGGCCAATATCCTTGATGAACATGGACGTGAAAATTCTCAACAGGATACAAGTAAATCGAATTCAACAGTACATTGAAAGAATTATTCACCATGATCAAGTGGGATTCATTCCTGGGCTGCAGGGCTGGTTTAATATTCACAAATCAATCAATGTGATACATCACATTAAAAGAAGACAGGATAAGAACCATATCGTCCTGTCAATGGATGCAGAAAAAGCACTTGACAAAGGGGCACACAGGTGGCTCGATCAGTTGAGCGTATGACTTCAGCTCAGGTCATGATCTAGCAGTTTGTGCGTTCGAGCCCTACATCTGGCTTCCCACGTCAGCTTGTCACTGCAGAGCCGGCTGCAAATCCTCTGTCTCCCTCTCTCTGCCCCTCCCCCACGTGCACTCTCCCAAAAATAAATACATATTAGAAAGCAAAAAAGGAAAAAGCATTTGACAAAATCCAGCATTCATTCTTAACAAAAACCCTCAAGAAAGTCGGGATAGAAGGAACACACCTTAATATCATAAAAGCCATATATGAAAGACCCCAGCTAATATCATCCTGAATGAGGAAACACTGAGAGCTTTCCCCTGAGATCAGGAACACAACAGGGATGTCCCCTCTCACCACTGTTGTTTAACACAGTGTTGGAAGTCCTAGCCTCAACAATCAGATAACAAAATGAAATAAAATGCACCCAAACTGGCAAAATAGAAATCAAGCTTTCATTCTTTGCAGATGACATGATACTATACATGAAAAATGCAAAAGACTCCACCAAAAAGCTGCTGGAACTGATACATGAATTCAGCAAAGTCGCGGGATAAAATCAAGGTACAGAAATTGTTTTCATTTCTATTACCAATGATGAAGCAACAGAAAGAGAAATTAAGAAATCAAGCCCATTTACGACTGCACCAAAAACCATAAAATACCTAGGAATAAACCTAACCAAAGATGTAAAAGACCTATAAGCAGAAAACTACAGAAAACTTATGAAAGAAACTGAAGAAGACACAAAGAAATTGAAAAACATTACAAGTTCATGGACTGGAAGAACAAATATTGTTAAAATGTCGATATGACCCAAGGCAATCCAATGCAATCCCAATCAAAATAGCACCAGCATTCTTCTCAGAGCTAGAACAAACAATCCTAAAATGTATATGGAATCACAAAAGACCCCAAAGAGTCAAAGTAATGTTAAAAAAGAAAACCAAAGATGGAGGCATCACAATTTCAGACTTCAAGCTGTATTACAAAGCTATAATCATCAATACAGTATGGTATTGGCACAAAAACAGACACATAGATCAATGGAATAGAATAGAGAACCCAGAATTGCATCCACAAATATATGGCCAACTAATCTTTGACAAAGCAGGAAAAAATATCCAATGGATAAAAGACAGTCTCTTTAGTAAACGGTGCTGGGAGAACTGGACAGCGACATGCAGAAGAATGAAACTGGACTCTTTTACATCATATACAAAAATAAATTCAAAAGGATGAAAGACCTAAATGTGAGACAGGAAACCATCAAAACCCTAGAGAAGTAAATAGGCAACAACCTCTTTGACCTCAGCTGTAGCAACTTCTTAATTGACACATCTCCAAAGGCAAGAGAAATAAAAGCAAAAATGAACTTTTGGGACCTTACCAAGATAAAAAGGCTTTTGCACAGCAAAGGAAACAATCAACAAAACTAAAAAGCCACCTACAGAATGGGAGAAGATATTTGCAAATGACCTATCAGATAAAGGGTTAGTATCCAAAATCTATAAAGAACTTACCAAACTCAACACTTGAAAAACAAATAATCCAGTGAAGAAATGGGCAGAAGACGTGAAAAGACACTTTTCCAAAAGAGACATCCAGGATAACAAACAGATACAGGAAAAGATGCTCAACCTTGCTCATCATCAGGGAAATACAAATCAAAACCACACTGAGATACTACCTCACACCAGTCAGAGTGGCTAATATTAGTAACCCTGGAAACAACAGATGTTGGCGAGGATGTGGAGAAAGGGGAACCCTCTTGCACTATTGGTGGGAATGCGAACTGATGCAGCTGCTCTGGAAAACAGTATGGAGATTCCTCAAAAAATTAAAAATAGAATTATCCTATGATCCTGCAATTGCACTACTAGGAATTTATCCAAAGGATACAAAAATGCTGATTCAAAGGGATACATGTACCCCAATGTTTATAGCAGTGCTATCAACAATAGTCAAATTAAGGAAAGAGCCCAAACATCCATCAGTTGATGACTGGATAAAGGAGATGTGCTTTATATATACAATGGAATACTACTTGGCAATGAGAAAGAATGTAATCTTGCCATTTGCAACAATGTGGATGGAACTGGAGGGTATTATGCTAAGTGAAATAAGTCAGTCAGAGAAACATCATGTTTTCACTCATATGTGGAATTTGAGAAACTTAACAGAAGACCACGGTGGGAGACTGGGGGGAGGGGAGGAGGAAAAAGTTTCAAACAGAGAGAGGAGGCAAACCCTCAAAGACTCTTAAGTACAGAGAACAAACTGAGGGTTGATGGGGGAGGAGGGCAAAGGGGAGGGGAAAAATGGGTAATGGGCATTGAGGAGGGCACTTGTTGGGAGGAGCACAGGGTGTTGTATGTAAGCGATGAATCACGGTAATCTACTGCTGAAGCCAAGAGCACACTGTACACACTGTATGTTAGCAAACTTGACAATAAATTATATTTTAAAAAATGACATATTTAACTTGCTCTGTGCCATGCCTCCCATGTACTAATTTATTCATCCCAATAACAGCACAGAAAACAGAGGCACAGAAAGGTTGAGTAATTTGCCCAAGATTCCACAGCTAGCAAACGGCAGAGGCAAGATATGAATATAGATCTACTTGACTCCAGAGTCTATACTCTTTCTTTAATATTATAAAGCATAAATAACTTAAGCGTTTCGTAAACCGAACACACCATCGTGCCAAAGTAAAGCTGAAATATCTGTAACAGCCATCTTTTAAACCAGCACACAGTGAAGGAGGTGGGAGAGACTAATTATAGTTGAATGAAAACGCTTAATGGTATTGAAAAAATAGATGCTAATTAAGGAGAAACAAACAGCAAAATTCAAAAACTAAAAGCAAGTACTATAAAATGAATGTCAAGAATCAATAATGCCTTGAATTTTCTAGCCTAAAACTATGCTGTTAGATTATGATCAATATTATCATGAACCTAACAATAAATAAACCATGTTAGATTAACAGGATATCCTACAAAGTAGAGGCACACATCGTGAGTTATATTCTCCAGCTGTCCTAGAGCTCTGTAAGCTCCATGTGCTCTGCATAACTGTAGTCTTGTATAAACTGTTAACATAGAGAATGACATAAAAGTATGTATTTTTCCATTCTGTCATCATTTCCCAGTAAAACTTCCAAGCTAACATAGGCAATACTGGTTACATCTGTATAGTTTTGACTCAAACACAGTGTTAGAGAAACAAGTGATCCTTAAACTCACAGTTAAATACACACTTTGCCAAAAGCAGTTTTTGGAAGAGAATTTTTTCACAACCCTGGACATCCCCACACTACTGTCACGAACATAATCCAACAAAATAAATAATAAGAAACATGTCACTTCAAATTAATTTTCTGAAAAAAGCAATCTAAAAATTAAAGCAGAGAAAATGCTTATAAACATGCATCATTTCCTGATGCCATAGATCCAAAAATGGTGACAAAAAATTAAAATTCTCTAGTTATTATAATGAATTATTATTTATAAAAGTTTTTATTTAAAAGAATAAAGTTTTTATTTTAACTTCCAGTTAACATACAGCATGATATTCATTTCAGGTGTACAACACAGTGATTCAACACTTCCACACAACACCAGGTGCTCATCAAAACAAGCACACTCCTTAATCCCCATCATGCACTTAAACCCGTCCCCACCCAACTCACTTCTGGGAACCACAAGTTTGTTCTCTACAGTCAAGAGTTCATTTCTTGGTTTACGTCTCTCTCTTTTTCCCTTTGCTTGTTTGTTCTGCTTCTTAAAGTCCACATGTAGGTGAAATCATAATATTTGTCTTCCCCTGATTAATTTTGCTTAATCATAATACTCTTTAACTCCATCCATGTCCTTGCAAATGGAAAGATTTCATTCTTTTTTATGGCTGAGTAATATTCCATTGTGTATATATACCACCTCTTCATTTTTTTAAATGTTTATTTATTCTTAATAGAGAGAGACAGAGCGCAAGCAGGGGAGGGGCAGAGAGATAGGGAGACACAGAATCCGAAGCAAGCTCCAGGCTCTAGCTGTCAGCACAGAACTCAACAGGGGGCTCAAACTCACAACCCATATATACAACTTCTTCTTTATGGATTCATCAGTCAATGGATACTTGGGCTGTTTCCATAATTTGGCTCTTATAAATAATGCTGCTATAAACATAAGAGTGCAATGTATTCCTTGGAATTACTATCTTTATGTCCATTGGGTAAGTAGTAGAGAAAGTGTTGGATCATAAAGTAGTTCTATTTTTATCTTTTTGAGGAACCTCCATACAGTTTTCAACAGTAGCTATGCCAGTTTGCATTTCTGCCAACAGTGTAAGAGGGTTCCCCTTTCTTCACATCCTCACCAAAACCTGTTGTTTCTTGTGTTGTTGATTTTAGCCATTCTGACAGACGTGAGGTGGTATCTCACTGTAGTTTTGGTCTGGATTTCCCTGATAACTAGTGAGGTTGACTATTTTTTCATATGTCTATTGACCATCTGTATGTCTTTGCTGAAAAATGTCAAATTATGTCTTCTGGTCCTTTTATAAGTTCTTTATATATTTTGGATACTAACCTTTTATCAGATATATCATTTGCAAATATCTTCTCTTATTCCACAGGCTGCCTTTTAGTTTTGTTGATTGTTTCCTTTGCTTTTTATTTTGATGAAGTTCCAATAGTTTATTTTTGCTTTTGTTTCCCTTGCCTCAGGAGACTTATCTAGTCTCCTTTCTATCTAGTCTTAGAAAGAAGTTGCTATGGGTGATGTCAAAGAAATTACTGCCTGTGTTCTCCTCTACCATTTTGATGGTTTCCTGTCTCACATTTAGATCTTTAATCCATTTTGAACTGACTTTTGTGTATGGTGTAAGAAAGTGGTCCAGTTTCATTCTTCTGCATATCACTGTCCTGTTTTCTCAATACTTTTTGTTGAAGAGACTTTTTCCCACTGTATTTTCTTTCCAGCTTTGTCAAAGATTAATTGACCATATAGTTGTGGGCTCATTTCTGGGTTCTCTATTCTGTTCTATTGATCTATGGTGTCTATTTTTTTTTTTTAATAATTTATTGTCAAACTGGTTTCCGTACAACACCCAGTGCTCATCCCAACAAGTGCCCTCCTTTGTGCTCATCACCCACTCTCCCCCCTCCCACACCCCCCTCTCTCCTCAGTTTGTTCTGAGTCTTTGAGAGTCTCTTATGTTATGTCTTCCTTCCTCTCTGTGGCTTTTTTTTTCTTCCCCTCTTCCCCTCCCCCCTGGTTTTTTGTTAAGTCTCACAAAGCCCACCTATGCGTGTAAACATATGGCATCTGTCTTTCTCTGCCTGACTTATTTCACTCAGCATAATACCCTCCAGTTCCATCCATGTTGCCACACATGGCCAGATTTCATTCTTTCTCATTGCTGTGTAGTATTCCATCACTTTTTTTGATGAACTTCCACACAGTTCTCCAGAGTGGCTGCACCAGTTTGCATTCCCATATGGTGTCTATTTTTATACCAGTACCATACTGTTTTGATTATTAAGCTTTGTAATATAACTTGAAGTCCAGAATTGTGATGCCTCCAGCTTTGCTTGGCTTTTTCAAGGTTGCTTTGGCTAGTCAGGGTGTTCTGTGGTTCTATACAAATTTTAGGATTGTTTGTTCTATCCAGTTCTGTGAAAAATGCTGTTGGTATTTTGATAGGGATTGCATTAAATGTGCAGGTTGCTTTGAGTAGTATAGATATTTTCATATTATTTGTTCTTCCGATCCATGAGCATGAAATGTCTTTCCATTTATTTGTGACATCTTCAATTTCTTTCATCAGGGTTTTATAGTTTCCAGAGTATAATTCTTTTACTTCTTTGGCTAGGCTTATTCCTAAGTATCTTATTGTTTTGGGTGCTTTGTAAATTGGATTGAGTCCTTAATTTCTCCCTCTCTGTTCCTTCATTATTGGTGTATAGCATTACCCTGATATCAAAATCAGGTCAAGACACCACTAAAAAAGAGAACTACAGGCCAATATAACTGATGAACATAGGTGCAAAAGTTCTCAATAAAATACTGGCAAATCAAATCCAACAATACATTAAAAAAATCATTCATTACAATCAAGTGCAATTAATTCCTGGGTGCCAAAGGTGGTTCGATATTTGCTAACCAATCGACGTGACATACTAAATTAATAAAAGAAATGGTAAGAACCATATGATCATTTCAACAGATGCAGAAAAAGCATGTGACAAAGTATAACAACAATTCATGATGAAAACCCTCAACAAAGTAGGTTTAGAGAGAACATACTGCAACGTAGTAAAAATGTTCACTCTCACCACTGTTGTTTAACATAGTGCTGGAAGTTCTAGCCACAGCAATCAGACAACAAAAAGAAATAAAGACATTTAAATGGACAAGGAAGAAGTCAAACTTTGGCTATTTGCAGATGACATGATATTACATAGGGAAAACATGAACGATTCCACCAAAAAACTGTTAGAACTGATAAAAGAATTCAGTTAAAGTTGTAGGATATAATGAATTATTATACAATATGAAGTTTTAAAAACCATCCTAGTAAAACCTTCAGTGGTTAGTACTCATTGGAAGGTTGCTTTGAATTTAGGAATAAGCTTTGATATTCAATAAGCATGAGTTTAAATGCCAGTTTTACCACTTACTCTTTTGTGTAATCTTGTGAAAAAGTACTTAGCCTCTCTGAACTTCGATTTTCTCAATTAAAACATGGTAGGCTCATACCTTCCTCAAAATTAGATAAAATGGATAAAAGATCTAGCACAATGTTCAGCACAATGAAAATATTAATAGGTAGTAGTTACAAGCATATCATTATTAGAATTAACAGTTATAGGTGGCTTAATGAAGAAATCTATAACTTGTTAAAGTTATCTTAACAAATAAACTAATAAGGGGGAGTCTGGCATATAAATATTGGCTGACACAAAGCATGAACTTGACGTATGGTAGATTTTGAGGTCAGTACATACATCCAGACTCATACTGCCAGCTCCCTACCTTGCTTGACTTACAACATGGTAGAAAGGTATCAAACTTCCTTAAGTTTTGCCATGAAAACCACCAACATAATACTAAGATAAGAATAATTCCTCCAAAGCCTTTCATAACTAGTAGTTATGCCCAAACCAGTAAGCCTAATAAACTACTGAATAATACTTCGTTTCTGTAAGATGTATTGGTAGGAAATTGTTGTATATTGGTACTTAAAGTTCTTTACATTTTAATACACAGCTAATTGTGTATTAGCTGTGATAATAGCAAATGTGATAATAGTTTGGCTCCTCAGAATCTTCAAGGAATGATTTATTTTGAACAGTTAAAATTTCCAGATAAGAGTATTTTTATACTTCTTGGATATATTTTTTTAATTTTAAAAATGATTTTTTAAAAGACTGAAAATTGTTTTAAAACAAATATAATATATTTATAAGACTGTTTTTTCAGATGCAGAAATGCTTGGATCAAGAAACAGGCTAATGACAAGACAATCTCTACTTGTTTGATTTCTTAGATCTATACCAAAAGAAGTTCTCTTCATCCTTTTTCCTACTCGCTTTTGTCTTCTGAATGAATTTTGCTTTTTTGGAGGGGGTGGGGAAGGGTGCTGACTCAGGATCTTCATTTATATGCTCTAAATATAGCTACATATACCCAGGATTTGGAACCCAGTGACTTGGGTGTTTGCTTACTTGAGAAAAGACTTGATTAAAATAAATGTGATTACAATAAAATAAGTCTGACTGAATGGCCTTCTGGGCAGAGGATAACCTGGTAACCTTTCTTTAAAATCAATCAGTATACCAAGGATGGCAAGGATCTTTTTCAAAATGTCTTCTCACTGACCTAAAAAATATGACCTTCACTGTCGTTGCTATCCTTTGTTATCATCTGATTACATTGCTATCAGGCACATTATAAAGAATATCTTTGTGTATCTTTAACATAACTGACAAATTTTGTGAGTCTAGACACACTTTCAGAGTTAGTGTGTATAAAAATTATTGAAAGATTTTGAAGAAAGTATCATTTAGCACTTCAGTTAATTCTTTTTTAGAGCTTTTTGACAGGTGAATGTATTCCAAAGCTTACAAATGGTTCTTTATAATGAAGACGATGGTGCTTCTATGAACAAAAGATAGGTAACAAATATCCAAAAGCTACTCAGTGTCTAATTTTAAAAGAAAATTAGTTTACAAAGGACACTAAAACATAGTGAAGTCTGACTCTGCTAACAGCCAGCTACAAGAACCTAACCTCTAGTTTCTCTAAGTCTTCGTTCCCTTATTCAAAAAATAAACGTCTGAGTGCTTCTTTGCTAAGCACTGTGATGGACATCCTAGATAAGAGGATGAAGACATTGTTATTCCCCTGAGGATTTTGTAATTACTGACATGTATGAATAAGGGAGGTGAATTAGAAAATACATATATACATATTTCTAGTTTTAAAATTCTGTATCCTATGTTGGTACTGTATAGCACCCAGGTAAACTTATTTCATTATTTTTAATAAATAATATTCATATTCAGAAACATTACTGACACCTTCAATTGGCACTTCCAAACAGAAAGAAGTGAAACTCCTACTTGTCCAATTTGCTATGTGTTATAGGAGGAAATGGTGCCTGTATTTAATATGTTGATGATTAGGTGAAGGAAATTCTTTGGATTCCCATTACCCAAGCTGCCTTTGCCCTTTATTTCCACAGATCATTGAGAGCTAGCTAGAGAATAGCATAGTGAAAATGTTTTATGGGCTGAGAAATATTCTTGGCTGACTTTCAAAGCTGCAGTAGGAAACAAAAACCATAAAACTGACAACCTAGGAAATCAAAACCAACTCCAAGAAAAAGTTTAAAAACAAATGTATAATCACTAACATAATGAAATGATTTTATAAAACTTTATTATCTGCTAGAGATAGGCAACAACAATGGAAAAAAGATGTTCAGCTGTAGAAAATATTGAAGCTAGGCTTTCCTAAAACATTAATTCTCTTTTCCCTTCCGAAGTCAAGCCCCTTTTCCAAATTATTTCTATTCAAAAGTCATATAGTGCCATGGACTGAAGGGTCGTTTATAGTATCTTAAAACGGATCAGTAAACTATAGCCACAGGCTAAATCTGGCCAGCCAACTGTTTTCTTATTTGATTACATATTCTCAGTGGCTGCTTTTGCACTAGAGGAGCAGAGATGAATGGGTTAACAGGACGAAAATAATTACTAACCTGGCTGGTACAGAAAAAGCATGCCAACCTCTACCTTAAAGCAATCTTACTACCGTGATGGTAATGACTAAACAGATTCTGTTTTTCAATACTAAAATTTTCACAAAAATAATATATACATTTCCTTTTCAACTCCTTCAATAAAATCAAATGCCCCAACATCTGTCCCTTCATGTGATTTCTAAACTATAGACCAACATCTCATGTATCCAACTTACATTTTTTTAAGTTTATTTATTTATTTTGACAGAGGCAGAGAGAGGGTTGTGAGCAGGGGAAAGGCAGAGAGCGAGTGAAAGAGACAGGCTCTGCCCTGTCAGCACAGAGTCCGATGTGAGGCTCGATCCTATGAACCATGAGATCATAACCTAAGCCGAAACCAAGAGTTGAATGCTCAACTGACTAAGTCACCCAGGCGCCCCATTAATTTACATTTAAAATTTTTTTCTAGCAGACATTTTTAAATATCATGTAGTTCCAAATGGTAGGCATCTGATTTTGTCTCTTAAAACTACCTTCCACATCCCCATAGTGAGTATTCATGCTTGGAAGAGACTTAAAAGAAGGACTAAAGAAGGCTAGTCAAACACATACTACTCTGAACACAAGCATTTCCTATGATAATTTACATAGTGCTTGTAAAACACAAGCAAACTTCCACTTTAAAGACAAGACAGCTACAATTAAGAGACCTATGTGTCCTACAACAACAAAAATAATACCCAATTTCTAATAAAATGCTGCAACAGACCATCTAAGGAAAGTCATACCTTTAATCTATGGTATAGTATAGTATTCAGCCACAGTACATGGACAAAACAGAAAACGAAAAATAATTTCTGAAACTATACATGTATTTCATTTTGCATTTCTTCTTTTGTGCTCCTTTCCTCAGCATTTCAGTTTAATATTAATTAATTACAAATGTGTTTACAAATGTGAAAACTATGATATATCTGAGGCAATTAAGTATAAATTAGGAAAATCTGCATACCGGGAAACAGGCATTTAATTTAGCAACTTGAAACAGATTTACAAAACAGTGGTTAAGTATCTAGGAGCGCTGGGGTGGCTCAGTCAGTTGGGCATCCGACTTCTGCTCAGGTCATAATTTTGTGGTTCATAAGAGTTCGAGCCCTGTGTCAAGTTCTGTGCTGACAGCTCAAAGCATGGAACCTGCTTCGGATCCTGTGTCCCCCTTTCTCTCTGTGCCTCTCCTCCGCTCATGCTCTGTCTCTCAAAAATGAATAAACATTAATAAAATTAAATTTAAAAATGATACAATAAAATTTTTAATGTATCATAAATTTTAAATGAAATTAAAAAATAAATAAAGTAATAAGTTAAGTGGTTATTGTTAGAGTTTCTCAAACACAAAAAATATTCTTTAAATATCTGGATACATGAGAATTTTTATTCTTGTGTGTATATGATACAAACACACTTTTTCGTTCTCAAATCCTGACAGTGTAAGAGGCAGCAGCAGTACAGTTCAAAGAGCACTGAATCAGATGACATGAGTTCTAGTCTTGTGTAGGTCACAAAGGAGTTAAGTGCCTCTTCTCTTAAAATCTAAGGGCTTCTGCTTTTCTGAAGAATAAAAGTTGCACTAGATGACCTCTAAGAACTTTTTCAGCTATAAAATTTTATGATTTTATGAAATTTTTAAAACTACCATAAATATCGCATCAGAAAAATGTATAACCCTCCTTGAGAGTGTCATTTAGAGAAATGAAGTCCACAAAAATTTCTTCTACAGTGCTCAGTGTCATGTGTTCACCTAATTTACCTGAAATCCGGATATTCTATAAAAGAGGCTCTTCCATTTCCTGATCACTATTTTAAAATTCAGAGCTCTTTTCAGAATGCTCCTAAGCCTGGAACCTTCATTTTCAATGAAAGCTGGCTCAGAACTTTTCTCCCCAACCACTCCAAGTACCAATTCTGGACTATAAGTGCAATAACAGGTATACAAGAAAGCAGTTATTAGTATCACAGATTCTCCAATACCTCACAGAAGGTATCATTCCATCAGTCAGCTTTTAACTTGCACTTCATCTTTTTCTTTTCATTTTTCTATGTAATAAACTTTTTTACAGTCTATCCATAAAATATCCAGAACATTTTTTATTTAATAGCACTGCTTTTATAAACCAGAACAGATCATCTTCCTTCTCCCAAATGACAATACTATCTTTTTTCTATCTCTAAGATATAAACTTTTTTCATATTTAAAATGTTTGAGGTCAGAATGTCTCTTGGAGTTGCTGACTTCTCAGCACCATAACAGTTTAAGGCTACATCTTCCTTCAGTAAAGGTACCTATGATAATGATGTGTCTTACAACTGAAGGCATCTTAGATTGACAAAGTGCCCTAGTGCCCATCATCCGCAGAATACATTTTCTAATTTTCCGAGTGTTTCAGTTTCACCCACTAGAATGTAATCTCTGTTGGGACAGGATCCATTTCTATGTCTATTACTATATTTCTATCTATATGGAAATAATAATAATAGGTACTATTATAATATCTATGCTGAAATTATAAGAAACACTAAAGTTTTTTACACACTTACTAAAATGCTAGGCACTGTGTCAAGTGCTTTACGTGTATTTAATTCTAACAACCTGAAATTTGTTACTACCGTCATCTCTCCATTTTACAAATGAAGAAACAAAGGCATAGAGAGGTTAAGGAAATTGCCCTAGGCCCTGTTCATTGTTTTATCCCCAACATAAAGTCTGTTGCAAATGAGCATTCAATAAATACTTACTGAACAAGTGAATGAATGAATGCCTGCAAAGGAATCTAACAACAGCCCAGTTAGACAAACAGGGTCCTTACTAAAGTAAGTCACAGAGAAAATGCACAGTAAATACAAGCTTGAAAGGTTAGTTAACTAATACTTACACCTGGAGTCCTGGAATCTGTGGTATGGTAATCAAGTCAAAAAGTGGCTCAGAGTGTACCCTGCTCTGGAGTTGAAAGACCTAAATTTGAATCCCAGCTCTGCTGTTAGTGACACAATGACCTTAAGTTAAGGTATTTATGTATTATATGCTTAAGCTTTCTCACCCAAGAGACCAAGAGACGGAGATGAAAACAGGACCTACATTTCCTAAGGCTGTTGAGATGATCAGAAGTTAAAACAACAAAAGACTGTAACATAGTGAGTGAGGACCAAACAAAGAGAGTCAGTTACCTGGAAGTTAATTAAACAAGATGACCCTCTTTCTACCTAGTGACTCTTAAGTTCCAGAGATGCGTTCCTTGTTCTGAACCTCTTCTAATTTTGCTTGAAGTTTGGCACTAACAGGAAATCAATGTCAGCTAATGAGGATGACTGAGGATCCCCTGACTAGATGGAATGTCCTAGACAAAGAAAGTTCTTCTAGGCATCTCCAGGTTAGGCAGTGGCCACCAGAGACTGGGCTAAGAGAATACAGTATATGGGGACTCACTCTCTAACTCTCCACTTCTGAGGACAGGACTGCTGCCTAAGATAAGGCTGACTGATGATTTACTGCCCAGCTTGCTCTCTCTTCTCCACTATAACCTTGAAAAGGGTAAATATTTAAGCTAGCTGGAAGGTGAGGCAGAGTACTGGGGCCAATTGCCAAATGTAAAATACCCTACCTCGCATTAATGTAAGGGCATTTCTGTGAGTTTTTTCTTTACCTGTAAAACACTTAGAGCAGTTTCTAGTACATAATATGCACTACATGAATATTACCTAATATCATTATTAGCCCTTCCCTACCTCGGCACTTTACTCTCTGACATAATACCTATTTTCCAAAGAGCTCTGCTACCTTAACAGTATTTTCAATTTTCCCAAATCTTATGGAGATCATTAAAACACTTTGTAAAAGGAATCTTATATCATTTCCTCCAACTCACAGTATGAATTCATAACATTTATAATTTAAATGGGCATACGGAAAAACAGCTTATTTATTTTTCAAGTCTCAAAGAAACTTAAATGGGACAGAGAGGAGGAGAAAACAGTGGTTGTAATTAGATACTTCTATAAGCATGAAAAATCTCTCATTCTGAAAGCACAAATATTTCTAAAGCTAAGCAAACAATATATCTATGCTCTATTTACAATGTGCTTGCTGACGGCAAACCTCAGTCTCATGGCTAATTTAAGTAACTTCGAATAGTCAAAATAATTCATTTACCACACCGGACAATAAGAACTAGCATATATAATAATTCTCTGCTCAATTAGTTAAACATCTTAAGTTCAGAAATTAAAATCTTGATAAGAATAAGTTGTTCATGCACTGTCATTTTTGAACTAGTCATATGGGTTTGATCTGAATGTTACCACAGAAAACATAAAAATGTTGAACAAATGAAAGCAAAAACTATTCTATATCACAATATTATGTAGAAACAACTCCTAGTTTATGGAATTTTAAATTTTTCTATGTTTTCTATTTCTCTAACAATGCATAAAATTTGTTTATGTATCTTTGGAATGTTATACTTTGCGTTATCTATCGATAGCTGTTTTTATCAAATTCTAGAAAATGTACAACTCAAATAGCTGAAGAACAAAAATATACATGTGGAGGCTTTATATGTTTTAGTTTTTAGGTGCCAACATTCTACTTAGATAAAATAAATGCTTTCTAAGTGAGGCTGGTCCATCACACAATTTAGAAAGAAAGAAAACAGGGTATCACTCTCTTTGAAATTCTTATAGCTATTAAAGGCAATCTATGTATTTCTTAGTGCACTGAAGGCACAACCAAAAGTCTCTTCTTTGGACCATTAGCATTATGTTTGCTTATCGGCTTCACATTCGTTTTCTGAAATGTCAACAATATTTTTCTATACAAAGGAAACAGCATATAGAATTTATTTGAATTTGGCTTGAATGAGTCACTGAGGGAGGGAGGTATATAATGTACAACATGATGAAGACTATTAGAGGAAATAATACCTGGAGGCTATAAATTATTAGCATCTCTTAATATATTTGCACCCAATCCCTACTGAGCCAAACTGCCTACAAAAACAGGATACTTCTATCGATGTCTTGTCTGGTTTCTCACACCACCTATGTCAAAAGCATTTTATGAGAACTCTGCTATATATTCTACCTCCCATCTGGTTCCTATTTAAATAATGTATCCTACCCTGTTCCTTTTTTAGGCTCAAAAATGTCTCTGATGTCATAAATATGTGGCAAGTCACACTATTTCAGCAAACTTCTCAAGCTTCTTTTTCTTCTCTTGTAGTTAAAGGTGAACTTGAGCTTTTTGTAACATTTTGTGGCATCTCACCTCAGAAGTTATAAAAGAGTTCAAGCACGTCAACTCATAAAATAAAAAGACTGGTAGGTATTTGCAGGATACTGGTTGGGCAGCGTGAAGAGCAGGACAGGCTACGTCTTCTAACAGTCTCCTAACGACAGTTTATACTCTCATCTCATGAGGCAGCTCCACCCGGGAAGGAAGAGAGCACCCATGCCTCTTACAGACTTTAATACCGGAGACCTACAAGGTACCTTCTACCATCATTGTAATTATCATCGGCCAAACTTTTCTAATAAATACATACATCAGGAAGCTATGTGCAAACCACACACATTAACATTCTCTACATGAAGTACTTAGAGCACATAATCCTTAAAAGGACCTCTAAACATTTGTAGAGGAAAATAATCATACTTGTAAATAGTTTTGATACACACATGTGCACGCACATATACATGCACACAAATACACATATATACATCTGTATACATATATACAAGTTGTTTGAAATGATATAAATAATCTTTATTGCTTGAGATTCAGGAATGAAGTTATTAATACTAACTTTTATTCTATTGTAAGTATATATTAGGAAACATGATTTAATCCAGAGAATATTAAAATCTGTGAATAATAACATCTTTTATTATAATTGGTTTTACTTTATTATATAATTATTCTTATGAAGTTTTGTTTATAGTTTTTATTGTATGTTTATAACAACCCAAATTCTGATAGGCAGTGCTAGGGGTCTCTGTAAATAGGGGTAGATGTAAATAATAAACTTAAAAATTAACTCAAGTGCCCCAAATGGATATGAATGTTTAAAAAAAAAAAAGGTAAATGGGGGCACCTGGGTGTCTCAGTTTGTTAAGTGTCCGACTTTAGCTCAGGTCATGATCTTGCAGTTCATGAGTTCAAGCCCCACATCAGTCTCTGGGCTGATATCTTGCAGCCTGGAGCCTGCTTTGGATTCTGTGTCTCCCCCTCGCTGCCCCTCCCCCATTCATACTCTGTCTCTCCCTCTCTCTCAAAATAAATAAACTTAAAAAAAATTTCAAAAAGGTATATGAAAGTATTATAAAATGACAACATGAGATAGTTGAGTATAAGAGAAAAAACCTACATGAATTAAAAAATGTTTTATGTAGGCCGAATGTATTAATAAATAATATTTGTATTAGAAATGCTATATATGCTACAATGTAATCACTGATATTTAATTGCATTCCTATTAAATGTTTCTTACCTGCCCCTTTCAACTGCTAAGGCATCAAGTTCATCAAAGAAAATAACGGAAGGAGCCACTGCTCTTGCTTTTCGGAAGATCTGGTGAAAAGAGTACCATATTACTAAAGATCAGCAAACTTCAGAAACTCTGCAGTTGGTTTTAGTTTGAAAACTACGTTACGAACTAAATCTATTATGTACAAGTCAACCAGCCCAATCATGACCTTCAGTGTGTAACTTTACTTCTCTAAACTTTAATTTCCACATCTATAAAATGGAGATAATGATAAATGCTTGCTTCAGAAGATTACTTTAAGAACTGAATAAAAAAAAAAAAGAATGCAAAGCATTTAGCAGAGTGCCTGGAACACAGTAAGAGCTCGGTAAATGACAGCTACTATTAACTATCATAAACACGTTTAAAAGAAAAGCCATACATGTGTAAAATCAGTTATAGCTTAGCATATAAAATACCCATAAACTCAAAAGCCACCCTCCTTGCTCATTTCTCTGAAGACAGTATGGGAAAGCAAGGGTTGTTGTAAAGCCCGGACAAGAAAAATGACCAAAACTTGGAATCAGCATAGACTGATTAGAACAGAAGTCAACCAGACTATCAACCTTATTAGGGACTGGCCAGACAGCTATGGGGGCGACATATGGAAATGGGCTAGAAAAAGCCAGCACAGGCAGAAAGAAATCCAAAGGTGTGTTTCCTGTAACCTACGCTCCCATTTTCTGGTCACGAGGATCAAAACAGTTACCAAAACTTTAATATTAATAAACGTTGCCTTTTTCTTATTTTAATCAATGATAATGCTATTGTTGTTAGTTAACATTTCCTACAATTGCCACTGTCTACATTTTAAAGAAATGAAAACTTAAAATTTTTCACTTAAAATTTTTTTCTCAGATAAAAAATGAAGTTTTCTAATTTCTAATACTCCTGGGTTGGCACCCAGGTATTCATAAATGGAGACCACCCATTCCATTGCTGTTTGTGTGTTCCTGTCCTTGCTTAGCTTCTAGAAGAATACAGGCTGTCTATGTGAGACAGGCTAACCTCTGCTTAGCAAGCCAAAACCTGTGGTCATATTGCTGTATTTACCCAAGTCCAAGTACCCTGATTTTGCATGAATTTACCAGTTGTGTAGCTTCCATGATATGAACGAGTAGCCTATCAATCAGGTGCTGGCTTGGGGCACCTGGGTGACTCAGTTGGTTAAGACAACTCTTGGTTTTTGGCTCAGGTCATGATCTCACATTTGTGTTATCAAGCCCAGTGTCAGGCTCTGCGCTGACAGTGTAGAGCCTACTTGGGATTCTCTCTCTCGCCTTCTCTCTCTGCCTCTCCCCTATTCTCTCCTCTCTCTCAAAAAAAAAATAAATAAATAATCAGGCACTGGCTTTAAATCTTAGAAGAGGGGGAATAATCCAATGTCTAAATCACTAGGCAAAGGTAAAACAATTAAAATGAAAGTAAAGTGAAATTTTTGTATACTAAGCTCATTTGATTTAAAGGACTACATAATTTTAATCTGAGTCGGAGATCGAGCATTCCTTGTAAATATAGATGTAGCGCATTTTTTTTTTAAGTCAAATTCTGGCAGTTGTTAAAATCTTTATTTGGTAAAACTAAAGGCCGGTAATATTATGAGGTTTAAAGAGAAAAAACAAAGCATTGTAGATTATTAAAATTGTATTTTTAAACAATAAAATGATATTTGCCAGCAGAAAAAATATATCACTAGAATTTGGATTTGGAAATTTCAGAATCAGTAACCCAAAACAAAATGAAACCATACAGAAAGACAGAAGGGTGATTCCTCTACGCAGAGTTTCATTTGAGCTATAATCATCTTACCTCTCTAACAGCTCTTTCAGATTCACCAACATATTTATTCATTAATTCCGGTCCCTGTATGAAAAGAAGACAACTGTTCAATGTCCTTATAAAAATGCAACCACATGCATGTCTTCCAATGAAAGAGTAAATGAATACGTGAAAGAAGAAAAAGAGGGAAAAAATAAAAATCTGCTCTTAAATTGGTCCTTTAGCGTATTTATTTTCATTGGGTGTTATTTATGCCTCAAATATTAAAGCCATTCTATGTTCCAGAAACTAGATATCAATACAAAGGAAAAGCTGTGACTAAACAATAATGTAACCTCTTCTTCATCAGTCTTTCATTCATTCATCAATGAATAATTTTTTATTACATATCAGGCATGGTGCTAGGCACTGAAGATAGAACAATCTAATTTGGAAAACCAATAAAGAGATACCATCCAAGTATTCCCAGGTCTAACCAGTGACTGATTCTGAGGAAGTCTACATGTCATTTTGGATCCCAGTTCACTAAATCAGCAACACTCTCTGACAAGAAATAAGACCTCAGGGCTATTCCTTTTATGACTCCATGATAATTCCTGAGAATGGAATGGAAGTCATGTAATCCATGATATTATCTTACAGTCCCCGAGTGTTTCCTATACAAATGCCACTCTCAAGCTCTCTGCTCTCACTGACCTGGCCATGTAGACTCTGAATATGCAGGGCCAAACATGCTTCCATCAGTTGATTTAAATGAGTATATTCAGGGAAAGTTTCCACAACTGAGAAAGACAGGTGGCATTATAGAACAAACTTTATACGAGTATCTGAAGGGAACAGCTGTGGTTCTCAGAACACGTTTTGTTTTGTTTTTAATATCCCATGACTTCCTGTGATGTAACGACTACGTATCATGAGAAAGTACGCAATAAAAAAAGGCCCACTGTTTTTCATACAACGTAAGATATTTTAGATATTTAAGAAAGAAAAAACGTTAACATTCAAAACTGTTAAAGGTCAGTGGGGAGCCTGGGTGGCTCAGCTGGTTGAACGTCTGACTCCTGATTTTGTCTCAGGTCATGATATCAGTGTCATGAGATTGAGCCCTGTGTCAGGCTCTGTGCTGAGCATGGAGCCTGTCTCTCTCTTAAAAGAAGTTAAATGTCAAAACCAAAACAAATTAAGAGAGCATACACATCCCTGAATTGGTGATATGCAATGTGTCATTTGGAGACCAGCAATTTTTATAGGGATTCTCCTATATCAGCCAGTTAGTAAAAACAGATAGAATTTTATTACTTTTCATCCTTAGTACCCTTTCTAAAATACCTAGACACAAGAAGGGAAAAATTTTCTATCAGCTGGATGAAGTGCTAAGTAGCAGATATCTGAAGGGAGATTCACACAAAGGCTGAATGAACACTTTAAAGGTGACAAGGATCATTGTCATTGTCACAGTATGATGCTCTGACTGAGGGTTAACAGTGTTGGTGGTCCTGAGACTGTGTTCTATGGGAGTTATCTCCTCTTGCTGGAGGAGGGTTGGAAGGAAGGAAGGGAGAGAGATGGACAAGTGGAAATCAGCACAGGGGTAAGGATGGCAGCCACCTAACATGATGTAGAAGAGATCGAGAGGGGTGAGGAGAACTCCCCATGGAAGGCTGGCTCAGCTTGAGGTCAGTCTGAGTGGAGTGAGGAGGGCATTCCTGTAGGGTTTGAACAGGGGTATGACAGTTCCCGTACAAGGGAGCAGAACTGCACGGAGTTTTGAAGCAAAGCAGACTGAGGAAAAGTGTCCACAGGAGAAGGCAGCCTAGTGCAATCTTAAACAGAATACTGCAGCCCCAGTGGGGTAAGACAGGTATCCTCAAGGAGGACTAGGGAGTGGCTAGGTGTATAGTAGGGAAGATGTCAAAGAAGAACATGGAGGGGTAGAGCAGGATAAGGAAAGTATTGAGGCGACAGGGTGACCTGGTACTCAGTGTCGGAACCCTGGTGGAGTACGAAAAGTACACCTGGGGAAGAGCAGCCCGGAAGAGGTTGCTAAAGTCAGTGGGGTGAGAGCTATGTTTGCTCTGAGAGAAAAGCAGCAGAGGCAACAGAGGGGAATTATATTCAGAAGGACTGATCAAACAAATAATTAAGGATGATAGTAGCCAGGGTTCTCGCTATTAGAGGAGTTATAAACATATAAGTAAAGAAAATAAGAATGAATTCTGCTGTGTTGAACTGAACTTGGAATTATCAGTATACTTTCAAGATTTTCAATATATTAAGCTAAATAAATATAGCTAAAAGGTGTGTGTGTGTGTGTGTGTGTGTGTGTGTGTATTCTCTGAGCTCTGCTCCCTGGGATAACCTGAGAGCAGCCATACCCCAACAGCAATAAGTGCACCTTGCACCCAGAGCCTGGCTTTTACATTCTAAAAACATGGTTTCCAAATCCTCCATCAAAAGTCATCAGGACCTCTTAAAGACATGGCAGATTCTGAGGCTGGAACGGAGTCTGGAAATCTTACTGCAAGAAAGTGCTCAGAGAGACGTAAAACTGCCAAAAGCACATAAGAACCAGGCTAAAAGAGCCTACTGGCCAAAGTGATACAATGGAGACATCGTTATAAATGTTAGTAAATGCGTGGTGATCCACTGAATGGCACAGAAATTCATGAGCCAATGAAGATATAAATTAATATAAATATATGAAACATTTGTTAAGGAACAAGATATTTACACAGTCTCAATGTAACTATCCACAAAGTAATAGGAACTTCATGGGGATAACAGTAATTTTACAGTGGAGAAGCTTGGCAGATACCATTATAATCAAAGTTAATGTCAGTAGTAATGGGACAGTTTGAAATCAAGTATTACTTGATAGGATGCAATGAGAAGAACATAAAATTACTTCTATGAAAAATCTGAATCAATTTGAGAAAAACCCAAATTTGAGAGTTATTTTACATAATAACTGACCTGTTATGTGGAAAAATGTCAATATCATGAAAGTAAAGGAAAGACTGAGAAACTGTTCCCAATTGAAAAGACTTAAGAGACATAACAAATAAATATAACACATGATAATGGACAGGATCATAAAAGAGTATAGAGACAAGTGATAAAACTTACAGAGTAATAATAATGTTCTTTTCTAATTTGATGGTTTGCACTACGGCTATGTGACAGAATGTATTTTTTGGTAGAAATACACATTAAAGTACTCAGGGTGATGGAGTATACAGGAGCAAATTATCTCAAATACTTTAAGGAAAAAAAAATTATTTGTGACTACTCCTGCAAGCTTTCTATAAAGTTTAGACAGTTTAAAAAAAAAGAAGAGAAAAACCCTAACTTGCTCCACAGAAATATTAGAGTCAGAGAAGTTAAAAAAGTTTCAATATACTTAGACCCAGAAATAATAGAAATGATAAAATTAGCAAAGTCTTAAAAAACAGGTATTATAAATATAATAACTGTAGCAGTGAAACAAACAGTACACTTGAAGACAGAGCAACTATTCAAACTGAAGCACGGAAACAAAAAAGACTGAATAAAAATGACGAAAGGAATCTTTAAAATCATATAAAGATATAAAATAAGTATAACTGGAGATCAAGAAAAAAGCATAAGGAGACAGACAAAAATATATACCAATTTGATTAAGATGAATGAAACCACTGACCTAAAAAGTTCGACAAACTTCAAATATAACGGGGGAAAAAAAAAACATACCAAGCACATCAAGATCAAGTTGTTGGAAACCAGCAATAAAGATACAATCTTAAGAGAAGTCAGAGAATATAAACACATACTCCACGTAAACAAAATAATCACTAACTGGCGTATTATCCAAAACAATACAAGCCAGGTGATATCAGAGCAAAAGTACTACAAGAAAACAACTGTGAAGCTAGAAGAGCATATCCTTAATAGCTGCAGGCAAACAAAAGACTGTATCAGATAAACAAAAGCTGAGGAAAATGGTCACCAGTAAATCTCCACTACAGGAAATGTTAAAGGAGTTCTAAAACCAGAAGGGAACATGTATCAAATACGAAGAAATGAAAAATGTTGGAAATGGAAAATATGTGGCTACATATAAGATCTTCCTTTTCTCATTAATTTCTTAAAAAGCAATTGACCATCTTGGGGCACCTGGGTGGCTCAGTCAGTTAAGTGTCTGACTCTTGATTTTGGCTCAAGTAATCACCTCAACGTTCATGAGATCCAGCCCCATATTCGGCTATATGTTGGCAGTATGGAGCCTGCTTGAGATTCTCTCTCTCACCCTCTGCCCCTCCCCTGGTTGTGCTCTCTCTCTCAAGATAAACAAACATTAAAAAATAAAATATAATTGGCCTTCTAAAGCAAAAGTAGTTATACACTGTGGGGTTTATACACATGCAGAGATAAAATATAGAACAAATACAGCACAAAGGAAAGTAAATTTTAAGAATCTGACAGTATATATAAAGCAGTGTAGTATTATTTGAAGGTAGACTATAAATTAAGTTTGTATACTATAAACTTAGAGAAAGTATTTTTTTTAAAGTAAACCGAAGAAGTTTAGCTATTAAGAAAATTGGAGACATAAGAGTGGGTAACAAAATACACTCACCTAATCCAAAAGAAGAAAGGACAACTGGACACAAATTATGGGTGTAAAAAAGTCTTTCAAATTATAAATATGTCTGATGAAAAGGAGACAATCTTTAAAACTGTTTTTGTATACTTACCTCCACAATGGGTGCTTCAAAAATACTGAAATATGACAGTATGATAACAAATTAGTACATTAGAACATATAGGGGTCAGGGTAGAAGAGTCAAGGATAAGAATAAGAAAAGAGTAGGAGAGTATCTCAATGTTCGGCTGACAAAATCCAGCTGCCCCAAGGATACTGCCATTAGGTTCAGTTATTTGATAGCACCAACACCGAAATCCTTAAATAATGAGACAGTTTTATCTTTCTGATTTTTTTATTAATACAGGATGATGCATTAGTAAATTTTATATAACATTAACAAAGTTAATTATGTTTCCCTAAAAAAACAAAATAAAAAACCTCTCCTCTACTTCTTATGTCTGTTTTCTTCTTTTAAGAAGAATCTTTTCAAAACTATTTCAGAGTAATAGATTATACATAATCTAAAAAATTAGTGTTTGAGGCTAATTAAGGGCAGATGAATTAAAAGCATAAGTATGACATATTATAAAATATCATCTAACATATAAGGTACTTCTATATCTCAGACTGAAGTCTACCAACAACCAGGGAACACATAAACCGTCTGTAAGCAAACGCATTATTAAGAAAACTTGCTTGGGACAGTGCTTTTGATGACTAAATTTTATAATTAGTATACCAATTGTTTATACTTTGGTACTTAAACTGTCTCCAAGCAATTTTATGTTTACACAATGAAATTGTGTCTAAGGTTATTTCCCCAAAAATAGTACAGAGAGACATCATGATTCTAATCTCAACACTAATGATTTATTTTAAATAATGCAGCCCCAAATAGATTTAACTTCAGTGAAGACAAAGAAACATTGGTTATGCTGAAGCAGAATGTTTTTACGTTTTAAAAGACTGAAGAAATAGCAACAACTTAATATCAAATCATTTTATAAGCTTGTTTTTATACACGGCTTAGACTATGTGACAGGAACACAAAATTTACACTTATAGCCATCAGTGAGGTAAATAAACTTGAAGGCATTTTCTCAAGTATTGTGTAATTAAGAAAGACAAAATATAAACAGCCAGACAATAAATATTTTAGGCTCTGTGGGCCACATACGGCCTGTGGCACATAGTTTTCTTTTTACTTTTAACATCTCATTAAAAATATAAAATTTATACTTAAACTAAAGGGCTAGATTAAAACAAGCTACCAGCTGGATTTGGCCCAAAGGCTGTATAATTTGCTGACCTCTGATCTAGATTAATCTCACACAATTTGAAATAGTTCATTTCTGTCAACACGATCAAAAGTCATCAAAAACATCAATGACATGATTGGTGAATAAAAACTTAGACTTGAAAATATTAGGAAAACTGATCAAAACATTAAGGGAAAAAAAATGATACTTAAAAAAAGGCAATTTCAAAATATCTAGTAATGTTTAAGATGTTCATGCTCAATAACAATAACCTCTAGGTATATATACCCTAAAGAAACCCTTGTACATACACTCAAGGAGACATATATATGAATATTTCTAACGCACTTTTTACAGCCAAAAAAAACCCAACGAAAAAACCCTAAGCCTGAAATTCATTAACATAAAAATGGGTGAAATAGATAAAGAGGTATAAACTTCCAGTTATAAAACAAATAAGTCACAGAGATAAAAAACACAGCATAGGGAATAGTAAATATTGTAATAATGTTGTATGGTGACAGATGGTAAGTACACTTATCATCATGAACAATAATATATGCAATTTTTGAAACAATATGCTGTATACTTACTTGAAATTAGGATAACATTGCATGCCATTTTTTTTTTTTTATTCTCACATTAGCTAACATACAGTGTAATCTTAGCTTCAGGAGTAGATTCTAGCGATTCATCACTTACATACAACACCTAGTGCTCATCCCAACAAGTGCTCTCCTCAATGCCCATCACCCATTTTCCCCACCCCCATCAACCCTGTTTGTTCTCTGTATTTAAGAGTCTCTTACGATTTGCCTCCCTCTCTGTACTTTATTTTTTTTTCCCTTCCCCCATGATCATCTGTTAAGTTTCTCAAATTCCACATATGCATGAAATCATGTGATATCTGTCTTTCTCTGACTGACTTACTTTGCATAGCATAACATCCTGAAGCTTCATCCACATTGTTGCAAATGGCAAGATTTCATTCTTTTTCATTGCTGAGTAGTAGTCCATTGTGTATATATACCACGTCTTCTTAATCCATTCATCAGTTGATGGATGTTTGGGCTCTTTCTATAATTTGGCTATTGTTGATAGCACTACCATAAACCTTGGGGTGCATGTGCCCCCTTGATTCAGCACCCTGTATCTTTTTGATAAATTCCTAGTAGTACAATTGCTGGATCATAGGATAATTCTATTTTTAATTTTTTGAAGAACTTTTACACTACTTTCCAGAGTAGCTGCACCAGTTTGCATTCCCACCAATAGTACAAGAGACTTCCCCTTTCTCTATATCCTCACCAACATCTGTTGTTTCCTGGGTTGTTAATTTTAGCCACTCTGACCAGTGTGAGATGGCATCTCAATGTGGTTTTGATTTGTATTTCCCTGATGATGAGCTAGGTTGAGCATCTTTTCTTGTGTCTGTTTGCCATCTGGATGTCTTCTTTAGAAAAGTGTCTATTTATGTCTTCTGCCCATTTCTTCACTGGATTGTTCGTCAAATGTTGAGTTTGGTAAGTTCTTTATAGATTTTGGACACTAACCCTTTATCCAATATGTCACTTGCGAATATCTTCACCCATTCCATAGGTTGCCTTTTAGTTTTGTTGATTGTTTCCTTTGCTGTGCAGAAGTTTCTTACCTTGAAGAACTCCCAATAGTTCATTTTTGTTTTTATTTCCCTTGCCTTCGGAGACATGTCAAGTGAGAAGTTGCTGCAGCTAAGGTCAAAGAGGTTGCTGCCTGTTTTCTCCTATAGGATTCTGATGTTTTCCTGTTTCACATTTAGGTCTTTCATCCTTTTTGAATTTATTTTTGGGTATGGTGTAAGAAAGAGGTCCCGTTTCATTCTTCTGCATGTTGCTATCCAATTCTCTCAGAACCATTTGCTAAAGAGACCGTCTTTCTTCCGTTGGATACTCTTTCCTGCTTTGTCAAAGATTAGTTGGCCCCACTGCATGCCAATTATACTTCAATTTAAAAAATGGGTAAATAAACTGCAGAGGCCTCATTAAATGGGACTGTAAAAGTATAAACAAATGGCTAGACTAAGATACTTTGGAAACAGGGAGACGAGCAAGAAAGCTGTTGTTATACAGCTAAAATGCACTGCCTTATACATTTATAACCAAGAGTAAGAGAGTTCTCAATATTTTGCCAAATTTTTAAAGGTCTCATACCAGTTGTAATATTCTCCATTGATCATTATTGCATGGTTTCACCTCACGTGATCATTTTTAGTCCTGCACTTCAGTGCAAAACAATGTCTGCCTGTTCATAATATACAAAGTCAAATAAATAAAGCAAGTGCTATTCATTTGCAATATGATAAATTACACTTTTACCCAAAGGAGACTATAGACAAAGAGTTAAGAAAATGAACAATAAAACAAAATGCAGGGCCCACTCAATAAAACAAACTTTATTTTTTTGGCAGATTTTTAAAAATTTTTTTATTTTAATAATTTATTGTCAAATTGGCTAACATACAGTGTATACAGTGTATGTAGTTTTGACTTCGGGAGTAGATTCTCGTGATTCATCACTTACATACGACAGCTGGTGCTCATCCCAACAAGTGACCTCCTCAATGCCCTGCTCCCATTTTCCCCATTCCCCCTAACCCTTGACCTGCATCAACCCTCAGTTTGTTCTTTGTATTTAAGAGTCTCTTGTGGTTTGCTTCCCTCTCTGTTTTTACCTTATTTTTCCTGCCCTCCCTCTATGGTCTTCTGTTAAGTTTCTCAAATTCTACATATGAATGAAAACATATGATATCTGTCTTTCTCTGACTGACTTATTTTGCTTAGCATAATACCCTCCGGTTCCATCCACATTGCTGCAAATGGCAAGATTTCATTCTTCTTTCAGTGCCAAGTAGTATTCCATTGTATATAAATACCACATCTTCTTAATCCATTCATCAGTTGATGGATATTTGGGATCTTTCCCAAAGATAGCACTGTTGATAGCACTGCTATAAAATTTGGGGTACAAATGCCCCTACGAATCAGCACTCCTGTATTCTTCAGATAATTAGGAAAATGGGTCTTTTGGGGGGAGGAAATTTAGAGGGAATAGAGTAAGGAGACGGTGAGAAATTTTTATGCAGAACGTTACTTCATTTTGGCAAGTGTGGTCTGATAAAAATCAGAAAGGAAATTGCTGGTGTCGCTGTTGTTTATAATGTAATTGTTATCATGTCTGTATTATTGTTATTGTTCTTACAGCAACTCTCCATAAAATTCAAGGGCATGACATAAAATAATTCAGTGAAGACGTATCTTTAAATTCAGGCAATATATACAATGCATATATGCTGCTTTCTAGTTATCTGGTTTAGTTGAAGGAAAGCAGCTAGAGAATCTGGAAAAATGATTACTGTTCTCCACAGATTATGGTTCTAAAAAAGATGACCTGAACATCTCAGCTGAAAAGTACAAAACTATGATCTCTAAGAATACAATAGCCTGCTACTGATAATGGAAAGATTAATGTTTTAAATCTCTGACGTACAGGCAAACAGACCTGATATTATGTTGAAAATGTGAACATACGGTATAGTATAAGGCCTCAACCAGTAAAAGGGCATTGCTCTACTACATACAGGTAAGCTACAAGAAACCTATAGGAAAAAATGTGTTTTTTTCTTCTAAAAAACAAAAGATATAGGAAAACAACAACAACCAGATTTAAAAATATGACCTAATAATTTTGCACTATAAAGAAAATACGAGTTAGAATAATTCAAGTATTACTACCAAGTCATAGCAATAACAAAAAGACTTTTGTAGGGCCCCTACAGAACATATGATTTTGCGTAGAATAACACACTAATGAATCTTACCTAGGTGACGGGCCTGTAAGATGCAACCCAGTAGCTGCACTGATATGTTACATAGGTCTAGAATTCTATAAAGTCAAGGCAATATCACAACCACAGAAGGTCTATTTTGAACTTAAAGTTCAAACTGCCAAAAATCACTATATTCTGGTGCAAAGAGCTGCAAAAGATTAAATTCACCTTCAAAGACATATACATTTTATTCTAACAGAAAACTTAAGCAATCATAAGCTACCATGCTATACTTTTTTTTCCGTTTGAAGCCACATATATATCCATTTCTTAAAATCAGAAGAAAGTAGCAACTACTGTTAACTAATTTCATGAAATCATGCTAAATGCTTGATACGTATTATCCCCCAATGTTTACAGCAGTTGCCTGAGGTAGATACTCTTATTAGTGGAACTTTACGGATAAAAAAAATATAAAGTGACAGAAGTTTAAGTAATTTGTGCAATTACACAGCTTAATAAATGGCAGAACTGGTGTTCAAGTCTCTTAACCATTACACCTGATAATTAGAGAAATGCCCTAAAAGTTTAGCAACCAACAGGAACAAAGGATAAGCAACAGATTGGAATATAAGCATTTTAAGAATGACTCAGAATGCTGTTAGTGGAACGGCTTTAAGAGTCATTTAGTCTAACTTACCTCACTTAAAAACTGAGGAAAACAAAGCACAACGAAGTTGAAAGAACTGTCAGAAACCCTAGAAAAAGCTAAATGGCAGAAATGATAATAAAAATGCAGGATTTTGGTTCCCAAACTATTCTTTCTAAAAACTAGAATGTCCTCTATTTTCTCCAAGCCCTTTTATTTTTAAAAAAAAATTTTTTTTATTTTTGAGAGAGAGTGAGAGAGAGACAGAGCACAAGTGGGGGACGGACAGAGAGAGAGAGGGAGACACAGAATCTGAAGCAGGCTCCAGGCTCCAAGCTTAAGGAATCATAAGCTATGATGCTATACTTTTTTTTCCATTTGAAGCCACATATATATCCATTTCTTAAAATCAAGAGCTGGAGAAGAAGAAGAGAAGAAACCACCCACTCCAGTTCCAAAGACGCCAGCTAAATCCAAGCTGGCAGTGAGGGGGACAAGGCCTCCGATGTTGGGGACAAGTAGCGTCAGAAGGCCCGCAAGAGACTCCTGGCAGCCAAGCAGGAGCTTTCTCCATGTGGCAGACCTCAGCCACAGAGAGTGCGGACAGCATTGAGATTTCTGTCCCTGAGGCTCAGACCCAACTCTGAGACCAGAAAGCGGGAAGCAAACAATTTTAAGTTATTAAACACACACACACACACACACACACACACACACACACACACACACACACCCCACAAACCGTGAAATCGTGACCTAAGCTGAAGTCAGACACTCAACTGACTGAGCCACCCAGGCACCCCTCCAAGCCCTTTTTAAACATAAAAGATTTTTTAAAAAGGAAACACACTTTTAAGATTTTACATGCTACCAGCAATTCAAATTCAAAAGTATTTGTGCAAGCAGAACAAGTGGCAAGTGCAAAGTGTAATTCTCAATAAATAGCTGCTAACATGGGTTACTTGAAAATAAGAATTTTATTGATATCCATTATAAACAAGAAAACATTTACATCAATATATAAGGGAGGTTAGGTAGTATAGCATGGTCTATGAGCCCCATATTTGCTCATAAGTTTTTTTGTAACTCTTTAAAAAAGTAATACATAAATCCATAGAATAGATAGGGTTGATGGGACTAGATAAGGTAATTTCTTTTCCAATTTTACTTGCCAAATAACTGTGGTATGTTTGTGCTACCACATTTCACCTGCCTAGACAATCTGCTTCACTCATAGGGTGATCAAGAAAAACTACCAAAAATAAAAAGTATCACAAATAGCCTTATTTTGGAGTCATATTATTTTTCATGTTTCCATGATTGAGATTTCAAGAGTTCAAGTTTACTAAACAAATGTAGCATAAATACATGTAAAGACATTTGTCCAGCTATGCTATTAATCCACTGAAAGCTAAATCTGAGTTATCTTTTACTGTTTCATGATTTTATACTATATCGAGTCAAAAACTCGAATATAATATTTATACCTCATGCTCTTGCAATTTTGCCCCTTTAATCAGTCCTGGGTTTTTCCCAGTCTTCCCAAGGGCTTTTTAAATGTGTCTGACACCTGCCTGTTGCTTTTGGCTATTACAATTCAAACCAAGCTTTTATAAGTTCTAAAATGTCTAGGGAAGGCGAGTTAACCTACATGTTAACTATGGTTAAATGTTATGGAATATGCTCATAAAAACCCAAACTCACATGAGACAGAATTACATATATGTAATATGAGTAAAGGATCTTGAAAATTAATAAAAAGTACAGCATCAGCAATACAGAAGGCCATTTCGGGAAAGCACTTCAAAGGGTTTGAAAACAGGCATCAAGTACTAGGCAAGAAATGCCTTGGGCAAGTGAAAACCCTCAAAAGGGAGAGGGGCTAGCAGACAAGGGAACAAGCTGTTCCTCTCAAAAAAATACAACACAAACCTTCCCCACAATTTATTCATTCAGGAAACAAAACTGACACACTTCAGAATCTGCACAGCAGCACCATGCTGACTACAATTCACCTAGCTGTAAAGCATGAATGTATACATGCCCACAAAAACCCTATTTTATACGATGAGAGTGCTGACCACTCTCATCTGTTTCCATCTCCTTTACTAAACAGAGAATTGCAACACTAGGTCTCACCTTCCATGCTTTCATCTCTAAAAATGACCTTTCTCTTGAGCTACAAACCCATACTTCACGATGTCCTTTCGGACATATGTGCCATACTGTTCTAAGGGCATTTCAAACTCTGTATGTCCAAATCCCAGTCTGGTACCTGTTCTCCCACCTCTAATCTGCTTCTCTTCCTCAGGTGCTAACTTTTCCAGTTAGAATATTTCCATCTGCTAGTCACTGAAAGTAAAAATTTTAATCACGTTTGACTTCTCTTTTTCTTTCTCATTTCTCACATATAATTTATCATCAAGATTCTAAATACTACTCATTTCATGATATCGCTTGTTTGGTCAAATGTCTCTCTTACTAAATTATAACTTGATAAACAGCAAGGAGCCCACCTACTGGCATCTTTGTTACCAGGTACAGAAACACAGAACGCAGAACACACAGAGGAGTTTAATAATCTGAATTACGCAACTGTGTGTGTAAAACATTTACAAATAATTTTTTAAATGTTATAGACATGAAATTATAATATTTCAACTTCAATTAACTTTCATTCAAAAGAGAATTAAAAGAAGGAAAAAATGACTAATCCCTCCCAGTTGGAATCCATGAATAAAAAATTAAACCAACCCAATAAAAAATTTTCTATTATTAAGTAAACTTCTTAGAAGTCTGAGAGCATTCTTCTCCTTTTAAATCTAAGTCTTCTTAGTTTCAAAATGCTAAAAGTTTTGTTATTATAGTTCATATTATTGTAATTTTTCACTTTTAGCCAAATGTTACACAATTCTCTTGTCAAGACATCTTTTTTATATAGCAGTTTTATTCATACAAGCCCAAAATTTATTAAGAGGCAGTTTTAACATATGATACTTCAAATTTAACATGTCATCTTATATAGTGTACAAATAATGCCAAATTTAAGTAAATCCGATCTAACTTCTCCATAATTTTGTGATACTGACAATAGCACATTATTCTATTTGTCCTAATACTTGATTACTACTAATTATTCCCTAATAGCCATGCAAACAGTGATAAAAAACTAAGTATATATCTTTATTTAATAATGATGCAAATAACTGCCAATTTAAGCATATGGGGCATATAAAACAACACTATTTGGAGAAAAGTAGAGGGTATTATTAAAATTAAAAAAAAAAACCCTAAAGGAAATTAAACAGAATCTCAAAAGGTATCAGACTCTAGATGAGCCCAAATAAACCTGTAGAAGGAGAATAAAGAGTTAGGGTCCACAAAAGGCATGAATCTGGACATGGCTCCTGGCGAGACTCTAAATTAGAAGCTATATCTAAGGTGAAAGAAAAAATAACCCAAACACTCAAAGAAAGTATTCTTTATAATGCTGGGGTCTGGGTCTGGGGCCAGAACCAACACACTCCTTTATAGACTTCAACTGAGAACTGCAGTGAAACAGGCAAGCTCAGGGAAGCCCCAAACCCAGATTCCCCAGCCAATTTCCTCTCAGGGCTTTATTTTCCCAGGAACTTTCCATTATCACTATGAACAGGGAGATGATGAATAGGAAAGAACGTCTTCCCCAAAGGCCTTACCCTAGGAACTGGCAATCTCTCCCATGATTTTTCTCTTTCCATACATTCCATTCTTCCTGTACAATGTAGTATGGAACTATGAGCCAGTCTTTGTAACTTCAGTTATATTCATTAAATGTCTGCAATATGTCTGGATCTGTGGTACTGACCATAAAACTCTTTATTTAATTAATAGACCTTTTCTGGTAAAGTTTAGGATTTACAGAAGATTTAAGACAGTACTGAGTTCCTATATACACTACTCCTAATCCCCACTGCACACTCAGTTTGCCCTATTATTAATATCACATATTAGTAAAGTACATTTGTTATAATCGATTGATAATAATATATCAATAATGGTTCATTAAAGTCCATAGTTTATTCGGATTTCTTTAGTTTTTATCTAATGTCCTTTTTCTGCTCTAGGATCTCATCCAGAAAACCATCACAACATTATATTTAGCTATCATGTCTTCTTGGGTTCCTCTTTGCTGTGAGTTTCTCAGACTTTCCCTTTTTTCTGATGGCTTTGACAGTTTCAAGAGTACTGGTCAGATATTTTATAGAAAATCTTTCAATTTTGTTTTGCCTGTTCTTCTCAGATGTAGATTACGAGTGTTTGGGAGAAAGACCACGGAAATAAAGTCCCATTCTTGTCACATCACACAAGGGTACACATTATCAACATGACTAATCACTGAAGATGTTAACCTTGGTCACCTGACTGAGGTAGTGTTTTCAGGTTTCTCCACCATCAAGTAGCTCTTCTCCAACCCCCTTTCTAATACTGAACCCTTTGACAGGAAGCTATAACTATCTGTAGCCTGCACATAAGAAATTGAGTAGTTACGCCCTCCAAAACTTTTTCACTTAATTCTTAATATACTAATCCTCTCACTGAGCCTATATAGATAAAACAAACAACTGAGACCAAGAGAACTTATTTAAAGCTACAGACCTAAACTGTGCAGGGGTTAAGAATCAAACCAAAGCTTAGTCCTAGCTTAGTGCTCTTTTCATTGTAACACAATTTCAAGAGCACAAATTAGATGGTAATATGTAAATTTCAAACTCCACATTATTCAGCCACTAGTCTCCTTCCATATACTCTTTTATATTTTATTTTTTTGAGTAGGCTCCATGCCCAATGTGGGGCTCAAACTCGCAATCCTAAAATTAAGAGTCACATGCTCTATTTTATTCGTCAGGTTCCTGTTTCTCTGGCAGTGGTTACTCTTTAATTTAACCAACTTCTACTCCAAAGCCATGTTATTTTTCTCAGTTTTCTTTGTCCTACAGGAATAAATTTTTTTGAACTATGTCCCAGAAACATCTTTACACTTCTATGAACCTACCCTATAGAAACTGCCTGAACTACCTTTGCCAGTAATATGATGCAATGAATGAAAAAAGCACTAGAAACTAAATTAAAAAAAAGAGAGAGAGAGAATGGAAGATTGTGTCATACAGTGGCTCAGAGCTTAGACTCTGAAGTCAGAAAGTCCTGAGATAAACTTTCAGTATCATCACTACGAGTCTGACCTTGGAAAAGTCATTTCACTTTTTTAAACATTATTATACTTATTTGTAATCCTAGAAACTAATCTTAAAGCATTCGGTATATAAAAGAGGTATATCTATGCAGTCTTCCACATAGTATCTGCAAAATGGAAACTCTATGATCTCTCAACTAGCCCACATAATTTAAAAATAAAAGCTGAAAGATAAACTTAGACTCACCAAATTGATTATTTTGTACCTTTGATAATACAATAGTAGGGGATCAAGTTACATAAAGAATAGCTAAGTACTTTGAATTGTCCATGCTTTGAATAAAATACAGAGTTTCCTGAAAATGCAATGTATTTTGTACAATTCCTTCCTGAGACAAGTATCAGAAGAAAATTTCCCCCCAAAAAAGTCAAGACTACACTAAGCTCATTACATTCTTATACTCACCAATACCAGCAAATAAAGGACTTGCTAAAAATCCCTGTCGGAGGACTAACCACCCTTCTTCTGGAATCAATAACAGTTGTTCATAAAGTAAAGCAGTCCAACTACACAAGGGTAATTAATCTATTACAGTACTCCAGACAAAACCAAGAGAGAAGCAGAGAGAAAATTTCAACTGGAAAATATTCTGATATAATTGACCCAGATGACAAACTAAACTTAAGCACATGTCAAGTGCTACAGTCTACACAAGAACACATACAGATATCAAAGGATATTAAGAGTCCACACAAGCCAAGGTGAAGTCTTAACTCTGAGCAGACTTTACATCTTTAATCGTTGTTGTGAAAAGATACACAGGAGAAGCTAAAGGGTTCTTTTATGAACTCAGAGAAAGAAATGTTTAAAGTCTTTAAATTCCTTATTTTGGGAATTAAAGGTAATTACAATTCTAAAAAATGTTAGAGTTTCTCCTTCAATACATGTAAGATACCTATATTCTCCAACTGGCTAGAAAATTTCATTGTCTATCTACATTTTTCTGATCAATTTTTCAAAATGTGTAAGACTTGTTTAGCTCAAATTTAATTTTAACACTTAAATCCCTTGGAAAAGAAACATACATGTTGCCACCAAAAGCCAACTTTCTTCATAGAAAAGTAAAACTAGAAAGAAAAGAATACAAATTCCCAACTTTGACTTCATTTCTGCATACGTAAGCAGTATGATACAGCTACTTAAAACTCTTCTCACAAGCAATAATCAGACCAAGATGAAAAGACCAATGAAAATGCAAAGAAAAACAAATAACTTTTTCATGTGCCCAACTTTTTCTTTTGGAAACTTTTAAATATGTAGGATAACTTAAAAAATGGTAAAATGAACAGTCATTGTTCTTTAAATATATTCTCCACCCAGATTCAAAAACTAAATAATACTGGCAAATTACATTAAATTGTATATTGAATAAAAATCCACGGTAGGGGCACCTGGGTGGTTCAGTCAGTTGAGTGTCTGACTCTTGATTTTGGCTCAGGTCATGATCTCCATACTAGGCATGGAGCCTGCTTAAGATTTTCTCTCTCCCTCTCACTCTGCCCCTCCCCAACTCATGCACACACTCTCAAAAAAAAAGTTAAATAAAAATGAGTAAGTAGGATATGTAATAATCTCTAAGCAAGTGTGAAGTCAGTTGAGTAAGAAAATTTCTTAACATCACTTTATCTTCACAAAACTAAACACAAAACTATATTTTGTGTGTGTGACCTAAAAGAAAAAATGAACATGAGTTTAATGAAAAAACTCAAATAAGGTAACATATTCATGGTTATTTTACATGAATAGTGTCCAAGATAAACCTTTCAAAGAATCTTTTTATCACTTTCTCACAGTGAAAAAAAAGATAAAACTGTCTAAAGTTATGAAAGGTTTCATACTCAAAAACAGTAATAAATGTATTTCTAAGTAATCCTAAGATAGGCCAGAAAGCAGTCCTGGTAACATCTGGAACCGTTATCTCAGATCACATGAGATACTAATTTGTAGGAAAATACATGTGCTCCTCTTTGAGATTCAAGTATAAATAACTGTGACTGAAGGCCTCATCAAATAAGTTGCAGATATCCAGCAGACAGAAAAAAATTCAAAGATTATGAGTATACAATTGTGGAAAACACAACAAAGTAGGCACAGATAAATGGAGATGACAGTAAAACGAGTAGGAAATGCCAGTAAAATGGCCATGTTCATTACCATGAGATAAGAGGACAGGGACAAAAGAGAAATCAAGATGTCTCTGAAATTTCAAAATCACTCATTATTCCAACATTTAAACCTACAAATTTTAAAACCATAGTTGTGATTCAGTATCACTGATCAGAGTGAAAATCTTTCCCTCCCCTTATCTTCAGTATCCAGTATCTTCCACAAAAAGAGACAATCAAAAATGTGCAAATACTAGCGATTGTAGATATTCTTAAAACAAATAACCTAAATATATCTAAACATTATTCCAAAAAAATTTTAAGTAAAAAATTGACTCTATTCTGAAATGAATTTTATGCTCTGAAACTGCCAAGGAGTCCAAAGTTCTAAGACAGGAAACATATTTTGTTATGAAAAAAATTCCCTGGTACTATCAAAACAGAGCCTTTTATTATGTGCTTCTTATGAAATGAATTTGATATTTAACAGACTAAGGTACATACTTTTGTGATAAAGTCCATTCTACTAAAGGATTTAAGGGTTTATATATGTATATTTCCTAACTGGATATATGATATTACATAAAAGTTAATAAAAAAATTAATATCTGGCCCTAAAGAAAATGTAAAACCACATGTCAAGTAAGATTATCTATCCCAAGTAATGGGGTAGAGCAGTAAACAGATAACGTATGTGTGTCAGAAAATAAACGTACATATATTTCCTGACTGGACAAGCATTTTTAAGGAATTTAGTTTTACTATATAAAATCTCTGATTTCTTTGAAAATTCTACATATGCAAATATTAAATTCACATCCATATTTATAATTAAGTCCTGCTTAAGCAAAAGAGATTAACACAATTAAAAAATACAGAACCTAAACAAGACTGGTTTCTATCAGACATTGAGAATCACAAAACTAAATGAAGTAGTCTTCTGTTGTCTACCATGTTTTGCTGATCACATGCACTAATTTAGTTAGAGCCCATCTCCCTATTCTATTACCATCAACTTCAAAAAAAAATCAACTACTCCTTAAGATGTCTTTTCATATTTTTCTAAGGTCAAGAATCAGAGGATTGGTGTTACTGGGGCTGGAAAAGAAAGTAGCAATTTAAAAATTTAACACGTTACCTTTATAGCTAGGAAATTTAGGCCACTCTCATTGGCTAAAGCCTTTGCAATCATTGTTTTAGAGCATCCAGGTGGCCCATACAGAAGAACTCCTTTAGGTGGTTGAATACCCATTCGAATGAAAGACTCTGGATGTTTCAAAGGCCATTCCACAGCCTGTTTCAATTTCAGTTTGATATTTTCCAGTCCTCCTATATCTGACCAGGATACCTGCAAAGAGAGCATTTTCTAAGTGCAAGTTTTGTGAAGACAAACATAGGTCCAAAAAAAAAAAAAAAAAAAACCCTCAATCAATCAATCAATAAAAAGCACAAGGTGGGGAAGAGAACTATTTAAGAATCTAGAAAGAAGATCCTTTAAAAATTCTATCAAGAAGTAAATTAGAGTACATAAAATGTGAGCTATATATCATAAAAATACTAAAAAAATGTTTCTGCTTGTATAAATACTTGTTTAAACGACTGAACATACTGTTAAGTCTATCTTTTTAGAAGGCTTTAAAAATTACATTTGGGGCACCTGGGTGGCTCAGGTGGTTAAATGTCTGACTCTTGGTTTCAGCTCAGGTCTGTGAGTTTGAGCCCTGCATCAGGCTCTCTGCTGTCAGCACAGAGCCCACTTCAGATCCTCTGTCCCCCTCTCACTTTGCCCCTCCCCTGCTTACACTCTCTCTGTTTCTCTCCGAATAAATAAATAAACTAAAAAAATAAAACAAAAACAAACCAAAAATTCTGCTAGCTTCTGGAACCTCCTATTTAAAAAATTTAAAAAATTAGGCTTCATCTGTCTGAAAATGGTTTGATTTAGTGATCCAAGGTCTCGTCTATGTATCTTTTTAGCAAATTTATTTGCTTTATGTATTACTTCCAAAAATATTTCTGTATTTTCTCAACAAAAAAACCACCCCCCCAAAATAAGACAATTCTTTACATATTGTTTACTTAATAAGCCTCCATTAAGAACCACATATCAGATAATATACACAAGAAATAAAAGAATAAAACATGAATACAAACTTTAAAGAACTTAAAAACTACTAGTAACGTGTACATAAATAATCACAGTACAATGGAAAGGATGCTAAGCTCAAAAACAAAGACACAGAAAAAGCTTTTGGGAGTTCCCAGGAAGAAAAGATTACTTCCAGCTGGAAGGCAAATCTGAAAGCCAACTTCTGAAGCACGGTTGAAATCTGGAAATGTGAAAACAAGGGAAATGGTCAGGTAGAAGCCAAAAATTATGAAAGGCTCAGATGAAAGTATGAAGGAATAAGAGAAAAATGATTTGAGGGAGGAAAATAAAAAATGGAAAGTTGAAACTATATAGTAGGGGATCTTGAAGACTAGATGATGGAGTTCAAGAACCTCTTTCTTCATAATAAGAAGTCTTTGAAGATTTTAATCTGGAAAGTGATAAAGTCTAATCTGTGCTTCAGGAAGACTTCTCTGACAAGATTCATGTAGAGAGGAGAGAGGATGCAGGGAGATCAATTAAGGACCTATCGGAAACATTCTTAACAACAATAAAAAAAAACTAATTTTAAACTAGGATATCCACATGCAGAGGATAAACACACACCAGAGTGATACTGAAGATCCACAGCTGATGACGTTGAGGGTAGAGTAAGAAAGAGGGCTAATTTAAATCTAAAGATTTCAAGATAAGTTAACAGAATACAAATGAAAAACAATTTTTAGGAGGGAAAATATATGATATATTTTTATTTCTAGATACTGTAAAGAGTTGAAACACAGGAAAGGCTATTCAAGAGACAGAAAAGGAGCAGATGGAATGTAAGCATCTCAAATGGAGCTCTGGAAAGAGGTTAAGACTGGAATTTTAGATTTTAGAGAGATCTATATACAAACAATAGAAACCATGAGACCAATTAAAGTTGCCAATCATGAGGATAAGTGCGTGAAGAGCAGATTGCTCGGGATCACCTATATTTATGAGGCAAGAGGAAAAGAAACAAGAAAAAGTCATAAAATAAATCCGAAAAAGAGAAAGGTTTTATTTGTTAATATCAGGAAAAGTTTACTTTTTCTTAATGAACTTGCATGGATTTGGGAGAAAGGGGACTTGGTTTTTGTTTTTGATTTTTGTCCACAGAACAAGGAGAATGCTATATTATCAACCATAATCCTCAGATCAGATTTAATTATTCTTTTCTAGATTTCTTTCTTGGGATTTATTTTAAAAAGTAAGATTAGTGGATTAAAGGCATGAACATTTCTAGATCTCTTGATCCTTAATGTCAGTTTGCTATCTCAACCACTTTATCCATGTTAGATGCATGAGTGATACATGTGTAAGTTTCCCTGAAGCATCATCAGCCTTTGGCTCTATTTTGCCTTTTGTTTTCTGATTTCACCAATTAATAAAATTAAAATTAAACTTGAGATCAATGCATATAAGCTTATGGCCCTAAAAACATCCAGGTATCATCAGGAATCAAAGTGACAGTTTACAACAGAAAATGACTGTTACTGGTAAAAGCAGGCCTGCCTAGGACAAAGTGCAGCAGAGTTATCACACCCTGAGGGGTAGAAATAAACATTATGGGAAGAGAGTTAAGGAAGGTAGTCAACAACTATCAAAAAACTGAATAGATCAGAAAGTAGAGAGTATTAAAGAAGCAGGGGTCAGGAGATTTAGCAACAAGGTGACTAAATTGAGTGGTTTAATTAGATCAGTAGTTTAGCAGTGGAATACACCTAAAACACATATACAACACAAACACATATGCATGCACATATAGACGGCACATAAATGTTATATATAACGCATAAAAGGTATATTTATTATAACTGCCAGTAATGTAAAAGTCAGAAAAGCAACTCCTTAATCTAGTAAAAGTTAAAATGACAGTGTACTATTGTTATGATCCTATGTGATGCCCATTCGATTGTTACTATGCATTTATTATAACTACACAATGAGAAGAGCTCACTGTGAACGTGTTCCAGGAAGAGCAGATGTTTCCATGTCTTGGGGCATGTTTGAGTTTTACTTAAAGTAACACTATAAGAAAATACTGACTTAGGCTAATTTAAATAAGTACAAATATACAGATAAAATTTTCTTAAAGGTTAATGCAGAACTTTATCTTTCCTAACCAAAGATTTTTTTTTTTTTAATTCCACTATATTCCTGTAAATGCCTAGGGAGGACATTTTTCTCAGATTTGTATGAAAACTAAGTAACCTGGCAATACAACCTGATAACCTTCAGTATGATAAAGTTTGGTTTTCAATACATTTGTGTGTGTTTGGTTTTTAATCAGTCTTTTAAAGAGTCTTGAAAAGAGTTTTTTAAAAGAATATCAGATATTAAGTACTTCCATGAACTACACATGGAAATAACCAATATAAACACAAAGAAATCCATGTGGTAAAAGATGATCTCTTTAGTTAAGGACCAGAGATACTAGCAAACAGTGCCAGCTGGACCAGGAGTTAGAGACAGCTTATCCCTCAAGAGAAATTAAGGTGCTTTTACCAGAAAACTGAGTGTTCCCTGGCATGGAAGAGGCCAAAACACTGATGCCAGCGCATAGACCTAGTAGACCATACTTAGGAGACCACTGCCCTGAGGCTGTAAGAAGCAGAAGAAAAATGAAACAATCCTGTCCCTTACCTCCATCCTAAGGTAGAGCTCTTGCATCATCAGCTGTCCTTTCTCTAATCCTGCCTTGATTGTATTCTTCTATAGTCTTTCCTCAGCCTACAAATATTCCCTCTTTCTTCCTATTCTTCAAAACAACTTGGACACTGTTTCTACCTATGTTATATCACCTTCTTTTTCACCACTAAACTTTCTGAAAGATAATACTCCTCTACCCCTACTGCATTTATAATTCCCACTTTATATTTTAGTTATGTATTTATCTTGCCAAGCAGTGGTAGGAAAGGAGGGTAAAAGGATAAAGATAAACGTTAAGACTGGTGGGAAAGCAGGAAGTTGAGGGAGTTCCATCAGAAGGTCTGTAGCCTCAAGAAAACATAAGGAAAGGTCATCTACAGAAATACCAATTAATCTAACAAATACTGACTAAATGCCTATTTCACAATATGCTGGTTGCTGAGGACAAAGTAGTTCCTGTTCCATACAGAGCTTCTGACCTGATGGAAAACTTCCTTCAAAAGGCGTATTTCCATAATTAGGCAATTACTATATAGCATGGTACATGCTATAGTCGCAGACTTGAAATGCATGGTTGGAAAAAAAAAACTTTTAGAAGCGATATATGAAGTGGGGTCTGATGAATGCACAGGAGCTAGGCAGCTGAACCAGCTGAAAATAACAGTAGGTGCCACGGGAGGAGAGAGAGGAAAAGAAAAAGAAAGCATCATACATTACAGGAACTAAAAGTAATTCAGTATGGCCAGAATTTAGAGAGTGAGGAAAGGAGTAGAAACAAAGGTCAGCAACACAGGAAGCTATCAGACCTTGAAGACGTATAAGGCATCCAGAAGTTTAGAACTTATCCTGAGAGATATGGAGAACAAGTTAATCAGGAAAATGACATGATCAGATAGATTTCTGGAGGACACCTGTGGTTACAAGGTGGAGGGGGGATTAGAACTTGGAGAGGGTGGGGTGGAGGAGGGGCTTCTACAGTAATTCAGATAAGAGACGGTGATTATCTGCACTAAGGTAGTAGCAGTGGGGCTACAGAGGGAAAAAAGATTAAAGCTTTATTAAACCATAGTAAACTATATTAAATAAGGCAAATCAAGGCATCTTGAAAATTAATTAGATTTGGAGAGGGGTGGCAAAAAAGAAAACAGAATCAAGGGTAACATCCATGATTGAAACTTGAGTAACTAAAAGTTATATTGAAAAAGAAAAAGGAACATGTTTGGAAACTAAGGAATTAGTTTCCAATTATTATACTGTAGTTGGAATTTGTGAGTAAAATAAATTCAATAAACTAAGAAATGTCCTCTATGTGCTGAACTTGTTTTAGGAACTGCAAGGACACAAAGATGAGTGAGAAAATGTTCTCAAAATTTTGTACTCTAGAAAGAGAAATAAGTATCCTAAAACTCACAGCCTTTGTCTGAAGACATAAAACAGCTGAGGGGCACCTGGGTGGCTCAGTCAATTAAGCATTTGACTCCTGATTTAGGTTCAGGTCATGATCTCACTATTTGCAACACTGAGCTCCGCATTGAGCTTTGTGCTGATAGCATGGAGCCTGATTGGGATTTTCTCTCTCCCTCTCTCTGCCCGTGCTCCACTCATGCTCTCTCTCTCAAAATAAATAAGTAAACTTAAAAAAAAAAAGACAAAATATCTGCCTTCACAGCAAGTAATACAAAAACTACTGAAAATAATAGAAAATAGTTTTACAGTTCTCAAAAATGTGAGAGGGTGAGGACAGATGCTTGGAAATTGTGCATATATGTAAGACTTATGTGAAAGTGTTAGAATGTAAAAATAATAGCAAAATAGGTGAAAAAGAAAAGCAATAAAATAAATGGACTAAAAAAAAGCACTACTGTGGTCAACTGCACACAGATAACTAGCTACAGCTAAGTCTAAAGCAGTTTCCTACTGGCCCTTACCAACTGGATGCAAGGTGAGCTGTGAACAATGAAGTTGGCCACCTTTCTATGCCACTGTCATCCATTCAAAAAATGACTAAGTGCCAACTCCATCCTCAGTCCTATACCAGGTGCTAGTCTACAAAATCCCTGCCCTCAGGCTTAAACCATGTAAGTAAGAGATTAAAAATAAAACTAATTTAGGGGTGCCTGGATGGCTCAGTCAGTTAAGCACTGGCTCAGGTCACAAGTTCGTGAGTCTGAGCTCCATGTTGGGCTCCACGCTGACAGTTTATGATTGCTTTGCCCTTCCCCTGCTTGCACTCTCCCTCTCTCTTCAAAATAACTTTAAAAAATTAATTTTAAAAATTAAAATAAAATCACTCCAATTACTGCATGGGAAATGAACTTGGGGATGGGAAGCAAGATCGAGCAGGGAAGACCAGTTAGATGGTGGCTTCGAGCAGGATTATAGCAGTGAGATGGCAAGGAGGGCCAACTTAGGCATGAGGATATATTTTAGAGGTTGAGCTAGTAGGACTTACTGATTAGGATGTGAGGAAATGAGAGGGATCAAGGGTGACGCCTTAAAAAAAAAAAAAAACCCAACTCATATGATTATATATCAACTATCCTTATAATGGATACAGCCTGTAAGAAATTCGGAAGGACAATATAAAAATTATCTGTTTTCCCAACACCTAAAAGCAACCATTGTTAATAGTATCCTCAAGGCTTTCCAATGTGTGTGTGTGTGTGTGTGTGTTTACTGACATCATAATGTATTCATAATTTTATATTCTGTTGTTTTTTTTAAAAAATTTCATATATTTTTTGATGTTATAGATCTTCCAGTTACTGTATGACTTTGGGCAATTTACTTGATCTCTTTAAACTTTCTCACCTAGAATATGGGGGATAATAAAATCTAAGCTCTCAGTTTTATTGTAAAAATTTAACAGTATAGTTTATATTAATTGTACTTTGCCTGGAACACTGTAACTATTTAATAAATACTAGGCATTAGTTTGTTTAAATGTCTAAAAGATGATCACAATGAACAGTTACATTTTGAAGGACTAGTGACAAAAGATAAAAGCCAATTAGGCAATTACATTTGTAGTTTCATGAGCAATATTTAATTACCATAACTTTTCTATTATTTTCCTTCATGTCAGATAATTACATTTCTTAAACTAAAGGTAAGTAAGTTTTGCATTTTAATTTTGCACCTAAATGATGATTCTTTCTACAGCTAAGATACCAATTAAAAAATGAATATAAATCAGCTTTAAGAGCTTACTATTGCACAGAAGAATCTTAAAGCACAGAAAGTCATGGGAAAAGTTAGTCTGTCAGAGAAGAATAAATACTAGCATGAAATCATAAAATCCTAAAACTAGAACAGGAATTCAAAAACTAGCTGGTTCACTATCCCATCTTCAGACAGTATTTCATCTTTCAACCCCTCTCATCTTTCAACAAATACTATTTTATGCTCTTTAAAAAAATAAAAAAATTCTATAACTCTTCTTTTAATAAGTTACACTATATCATAACTGCCAGAAAATTATTCCTACAATCTAACCTAAATCATTCCTGATAATAGCTGGGTTCTTTCTTTCTTATTTGGTCTAAGGAAAACAGTGAACAGCTGCTCACATATGGCTTTATAACTTTTTGAATTAATAATAACGTTAGAAGTAAAGGAACAGCTGTCAAACAAGTACAGACAGGACAGTGAGATGAATTTCCCAAGGACAATGCCCACCACAAACCATCTTATAATACTTCCTGGACAAGCATCCACCCAACAACATGCAAACCAAAACCAAAACCAAAACACCCCTCAAACTGCATACTCACAGAAGCCAAAAGACCTGATGATTGCATTTAAGAAAAACCAAACACAAAACCAACCAAACAAACAAACAAAAACAACTTATGGACAAGTTTCAAGAGAACAAAGTAAAAATTAACGAACTGAACTGCAGATATGGGGAGAAATTCTGTGAGAGAGGACTTCAATAGCCACAGAGGAACGGTGTCTTTACGCATCTGTGAGGCAAGGTGCTCGTGTTTGTCACATACCAAATTTTACACTGCCAGGTACAAAATGTTCTTTTGAAAGTGTTATTTTTATAGAAAATACTGTGACAAAGAGTACTTTTCATTTTGTTCTTTCCTGCTAACATGTCTCAACAGAAGGACAAGAAGCCAGGAGTAGCAAATGGGTTGGCACCTGTTCAAAATTCTCTGTGGGGTAACACATTAGCTTCTGAACAATTCAAATACGTAAAATACTTATTTTGTTTAGAAATCACATACATACCAAATTACTAAAGATAATTAATAATACAGAAAGAAAAAAGTTAAGAAAACCCAATATCCAAGATTCAAAAGAACCATCGATACAGTTCAGATGCTTCTGTAATGGAGGCAGAGCAAATTAGGAAGCAATAAGTATTAAAAATGAGTTCTCAGATGAAAGTTCAAAAAAGGTGAAATCCATTGGCTTTATATAGTAAAAGAGAAAAAATATTTTCCCCTATCTTTTAAAAACACATTTTTTTAAAAAAACAAGTCAAAGTTTCAGTTGGACCATAGTGCCATAAATCATCTACAGTCTGTCTCTCTCTCTCTCTCTCTCTTTCTCTCTCCCCCAAATGGATTTAAAATAAAAACATCAGGCAAAATACAAAACCAAAAAAGACAACTAAGTGAGGACTCTGGAAAGTAAAGAAAGTAGATGAACTGTGAGGCAAGTAAAAATACAGAGAAGTGCTCTGTACAGGGTGCTAAGAGGAGCTGAGTATTCTAAATATTTTTTCCTTCTCTTTTTCTCTCCTCCACTCCATTTTCTCCCCCTCTTCCTGTCACTTCCACGTTGCATAAGCAACCTTAGTTGAAATCATCTAACAATTTCACAGGTAAGAGTATAGGGAACTTTCAAAAGTAGATGAGAAAGAATATAAGAAACTGTATGCCAAAACTTTGCCACTAACTGCAAACTGCCACTAATCTAGGTGATTTTGTTGTTCTTCAGTAAATCGCATTAAGGATCTTACTGAAACATACAAAGTCTATGGGAGTCAGATGCTCCTATAACTCCTAATTAATAAGGAAAAAAATTAAGATAAAGAAGAAATAAACTATTCAAGTAAAAAAAAACAGATACCACGCAAAATTACTGATATCATGGAAAATATGATCAACTTAAAGTCAAATGTTTTAACCAGTTTTCAAACTGTATAAATTTCATAACCAGTTGAATGACTTCATTAAAATTTGAGTTTGATTTCTAAAATATCATTACCTTACAATCACACTTTAATAAGTTTACTATGAGCTGTCCTGAGAGAACTGGTTATGTATGAACCTTAATAAATTAATAAATAACATTATATATACATAAGCCTCCCTTAGATCACAAAACTTTCTAACTTAATTCAACTTAAAAATATTTAATTATTTCTTGGGGCGCCTGGGTGGGTGGCTCAGTTGGTGAAGCCTCCGACTTCGGCTCAGGTCTTGATCTCACAGTTCCTGGGTAAGAGTCCTGTGTGAGGCTCTGTCCTGACAGCTCAGAGCCTGGAGCCTGCTTCAGATTCTGTCTCCCTCTCTCTCTGCCCCTCCCCCGCTCATGATCTGTCTGTCTGTCTGTCTCTCTCTAAAATAAGTATTTTTTAAAAATTTTTAATTAAAAAAATTAAATATTAAAATTTAATATTTTATAAATTAAATTAATTTAAAATAAAAAAATTTTTAAATAAACATTTCCAAAATGAGCTTTTAAAACACTATCTATTTTTGTCAGATAAGCAAGTTGAGGAAAAATCTCATAAAAAATGGAAAACTTCAAATAGGAAAAAAAATAACAGAAGGAATAATTGAAAAAAGAAATAAAAACACATGAAAATGATATAAAGTTTCACCTAGAAAATTCTTCATATCTCATTACTTTATATTTCTTCTAATTTACCAAATTCCTTAAATAATTTAACTGCGAACAGAAGAAAATGCTTTGAATATGTAAGGAAACTGCTTAGAAAAATCTCTGCCATTTTTACTCTGGCACAGCAGAACTGGAAAACGATAAAGGAACATGGAGAAGGAAAGAAAAGTACAAGAAGAGAAGAAAGAGAAAAGGACTTTTACAGACTGGACCCCAAGCCCAGGTGCTAAAAAAAAGCATATGTTCACAAGTTTCCCAAGTGAATTTTAAATCAACTATAAAAGAAACATAAAAGGTCCAGAAAAAATGTTTTAAATAGTAAAACTTTTTAAATAAGATATATTCTAATTATTCTTGTTTGGGAATTTGTGACACAAGTCAAAGTCAAACAGAAGGATTCTTTTGTTACATATACATGCATGTTATCACCAGGACCTTGTTAACATAGTGCCCTGTATATTATAGATGCTCAATGTCTAGTAAAGTAAGAAATTAATAGGCAGATACATATTTCTCATTTCATTTTAAAAATAAAGTAGCTTGGGGCACCTGGGTGGTTCAGTCGATTGAGTGCCTGTCTTCTGCTCAGGTCATGATCTCATGGTTCATGGGTTCGAGCCCCACATCGGGTTCTGTCCTGACAGCTCAGAGCCTGGAGCCTGCTTCGGATTCTGTGTCTCCCTCTCTCTCTCCCCCTCCCTTGCTCATGCTCTACCTCCCCCCTTAAAGTAAACATTTAAAAAACTAAAAATAAAATAAAAATAAAGTAGCTTAAGAGGGAGAAATAGGGGGATGGGCTAGTAGGAGGTAAAATGGGAAAAAAAGGAATCAGTTAATAAACCAGCATTTGTAGTCAGGCCTAATGTTGCTAACACAGAAGAGTGTACGAAGGCTATACACATGCCTTGCGTGATACTTTCTAGCCCAGGTCTGTCCAAATAGTTGGATCATAAATTCAAACCATTTCCTCTGATCTCCTTTGATGGTTGGTTGACAATAAAAATTTCTGCATATATGGAAAGAAAAACCCTCTCCTGTCAAGACTGGCCAAAAAGATGCTCCAAATTTTTGTGAAATAGGAAACAAAAAGAGGAGGCGCCTTTCTGTCAGAAAGCTGAGCAAACTTCTATAAGCAAATTTCCCAAGCAGTTTCAACTCTGTGTCCTGAGATACAGACTAGAAAGGAAGTTCCCACGTGGTAAAGAATAACCAATTCTAGCCAGAGTGCCAAGATATTGGGGAAAGATTACTATTGATATTTTGGCTTGAGGCAACAGGTATGAGAAGAAAGCTCTGATAAAGAGTAAAGGGGATATCAGAAAATAAGTCTCACAGCAGGGTCTTAATGGTTAATATTTAGCAAAAGAACAAAGGATGTTACCTTATAATCAAAGCTTCTAATGGATGCTGTATGTGCTACATGTAACAACCGAGGGTATGAATGTTAGTGGGATAGAACCAACTTGGGACCCAGGCCTGAAAGATACCATAAGATAATTCTGGGGAATAAGTTGCCTAGAGAAATAAGACATATTTCTTAGGTATATGCTGAGTTCTATGAGACAGGTAAAGCAAGTCTCAGGAACTAATAAGCAAGCCTATATGGTAGACTACTGAGCAAAAATTAACTATCCTAGAGTAGAATTTGTCTATCTTTTATAACTTTTGACAAGTATGGGGGTTCATGTATTATAGGTATCAACAAGAGAGTCAGGCTCCTATAGGTAGAGGTTTTAATATCAAATGTCCATTCACTTACTCATTTATTTATTCACTCATTCACTCTGATATATTCATTTTACTGCAAGGTAGTTATGTTTGGAGTGTCTGACCAGGCTCTAGGAATATAGGTAGGTACACAGAATGAGGTATGAAGAATGAACAAGATTGACATGGTCTCTACATCGCTGAGCTCACTGTCTGGATGAAGAGTCAGACATTAAACAAATACATTAATAATTACTTAACGACTAAACAAACAGGATTTACAATCCTGTAAATCTACAGGATATTACAATACACGTAACAGGCCTGGAGGGTCCTAGATAGTCAAGAGCAGCTTTCTAGAAGACCTGCTTATTTAGGCAAGACCATGGAAAATAAGTAGGAAAATGAATGAGGCCGCACCATTTGGAGGCTCTAATACTGGCTTTTAGTTCACCATGGGGAAGGAAGGAAGAGATGTATGTAAGAACAATGGCAAAATTAGGCTGATGGACCTGAATGACTTTTCCTCTCGATTCTAATCTGATAAAAGAGATCCATTTTAGCTTCCCTAATCTGTGACTTGACCAGTTACCATGCTCCTTCCTGGCTTCCTTCTCTGCTAACTCTAGGAAAATCTGAAGGTGTGCACATTAGACATCTTGACACTACTAAAAAAGCAAAGCAGCATGACAGTTAAACATAGATTAAAAAAAGCCACTGAGAACAAATTCTGCATGTTCGCAGTACGTCCACCTAAAATCTAGTTAAGTACTCATGAGGGGCTGAGGAATTTTAAAATCAGATAATTAAACGTTCAAAATTAACAGTTTATCCTTGTTAAGCTAGGATGAGAATGGCATTTCACCTCTGTGGTGTTCCTCTCCAAAACCCAAATCCTAGCCTAACCATAGTAAAAACATCAGCCAAACTCAAATTGAGGGACATTCTTCAAAAGACCTGACAGTATACTCACAACTGTCAAGGCCATCAAAAACAAGCTAAGAACAAACACTGCTACATCCCAGGGAAGCAAAAGGAGACACGATAACCTAGATGGAATCCTGAAATAGACAAAGGCCATTAGGAAAAAACTAATGAAATCCAAATACAGCATGGAGTTAAGAAGTTATTATAGTGTTCAAAAAGGTTTAATTCAGAACCCCTGGGTTGCTCAAACCCCGTCCATTCTAAAGAAAGGCCAGTCTTTAGGACCAGCCATTGGCAGCCTTCTGGGAGAGAATCTCTGGGCCTTTTAAATATTGTCCTTGATAAGAGTGTTTTTGTATAAGAGGCCTTAGGCTATGCTGTGCCTGTTTGACCAGATAAGTTTACCCGCACAATGTGATTTAAGAACATCGTTTCTGCCCTGAAAAAAGCTGGAATTTAAGTAGCTAAGGTCAGATGTGGAGGTGTTATATACATACATGGGTGACCTCCAATAAAACCCTGGACACCAAAACCCATATGATTCTCCCTGGCCAATAACACTTTACATATATTGTCACATCGTTTCAGACAGAACTAAATATGTTCCCATGCAATTCCACTGTGAGAGGACACCTAGAAGCTTGTGCCTGATTTCTCTGAGTTTACTCCACAGGCCTTTTCCCTCTGCTGATACTGATCTGTATCCTTTCACTGTAATAAATCATAAGCATGAGTATAATGGCTTTCGACTCCAGTTAGTCCTTCCAGCAAATCAAGCCTGAGAGTGATCTCCGGGCTCCCCAGCAAAGACAGACAGATGATTAAATTATAAGCAGCTTAGACTTCTCTAGAACTCATTCTCACATATTCCCCTCCTGTCTGCTAACACTCATCTATAGGTCTAGAGAGCAGAAAAAAAATCTTTTATCTCAGGCCTTTAAACTTATTTTTTAAATTTATCTCTGCTTATAGTGGAATCCTCAAACATCTGCTAATTTCCAGATTATGTTTAATAAATCTACCATATTTTCCCCACTTTAGTATCATATCCCATTCCATCTTAGACACTGGTATTTCTATTGGGTCAAATCCAGAAGGTTCATTCTTAATACACTTAAAAAAACACAAAACCTACATAAAAAACTCCAAAATATTTCTCTGAAAAGTACATGAAATTCTGACAGCAATTTTAACATGTTGCTTGGATGTAAATCTTTATAAATAAGGAACACTTTTAAAAACTGCCAAAGAGAGACCTTTGTTTCTGGCCAATAAGTAAAAGAGATAAGATTTACCTTTCTGTCTGAAAAAGAAAGAACTAAAGAAAGAGACAAAATATATGAAGCATCAACTCCCAGAACACTGGCTATCAAGCAAACAAAGGACAATACTCCTTGAGAGAAAGGAAACCAACTAGCTTATTACATACAACCAGTTGCCTGGAAAAGGTCACAGGTTATAGCAATGAAGGGAAAACATAGGCAGAACCTGCTATCTCTCAGAGATGAAAAGATAAAGCTAGGAGTATAAGAAAGCCAAAGAGGCTAGCTATCACAGAGAAGAGTATTAGAGATAAAAGAAGTCCACAGAGAGAGAACACCTGAAATCTGACATGGGTCTCCTATATACATATACTGTTATTCGTGCACACATGTGAGAAAAACAAAATAAGGCTGAGGGAGGAATGGTGGTGGAAAGAGGCCAGAGACCCGAAAGAATTAGAGGGAATAGTGCGTACGCTCGACAGAAACGTTGTGATTCACAGGGCATTAGGTAGAGTATTGAAAAGGATCCTACCTCAGTAATGGGAAAATATTATCCCTAGACAGAACACTGCCCTGATCCCACCTAAGAAAATTTAAAGGCAAGAATCCCCACCTCTATAATCAAACTTTTTCCAAGTAATTTAACCACACCCCAGAACAAACTTTAGAAGTATCTTTATGACTATAACAATAATCCAGCTGCCAACAAAATAAAATTCAAAATTTCTGGCATCTAATCAAAAAGTATCAAGCATGCAAAGAAGAAAATACAGCCCCTAAGAAGAAAGATCAATAAGTTGAAGCTGACCCGGAAATTAGAAATGATAGAATTAATAAACAAAGACATTAAAATAGTTGTCATAAATACATTCCATATGTTCAAATAAAGGAAACACTAAAAATACAAAGTAGAAAATATAAAAAGGATAAAAATCAAATTTCTAGAGAAGAAAACTAATTTAATGTCTATAATTCTAAAAATGCAATGGATAGGACTAATGGTAGATTAGATACTTCAGAGGGGTAAAACGTGATAGTGAAATGGTAAGCAAAACAACAGAAACTAAAATAAAGCATAGAGAAAATTAAAAGAAAAACGGACACAGCATTGCTGAGCTTTGACAATCTCAAGCAGACAAATGTACATGTATATTTTGAGTCCCCAGTGAGGGAGTAAGGCAAGAAAAAAATTTTTTTTCAAATTTGATTAAAACTGTAAACCCACACATACAAGATCATCAGTGAACCAGCACATGAAACATGAAGAAAACTACAAAGGCACATCACGGTCAAATTGCTTAAAACCAATGATAAAAATATTAAAAATAATCAAAGAATAAAAGATATATTACATATGGAAAACAAAGAAAATGAGACAGCAAATTTCTTTTCAAAAATATCTCAAGAAAGAAGAGTGGAGCAAAAACAGTAAAGAACTTGGGAGGAGGGAGGATACTATCAACCTAAATTCTTTACCTAGTGAAAAAGTGAAAATATCTCTCTAAAGCAAACAAACAAACAAAACCCTTTTTTCAGACATACAAAAACAGGAAGAATTCATGACCAGCACACCTGCATCACAGGAAATGTTAAATAAGACTTTTAAGAAGAAGGAAAATGATAACAGATGGAAATCTGAATCTATACAAAAGAAGAAAAAAGACGAAATGGAAACTACATCGAGTAAATACAAAGATTTTTTTTTTCGCTATTTAAATCTCTTCAAGGGGCGCCTGGGTGGCTCAGTTGGTTAAGCGGCAGACTTCAGCTCAGGTCATGATCTCACGGCCTGTGAGTTCAAGCCCCGCGTCGGGCTCTGTGCTGACGGCTCAGAGCTTGGAGCCTGCTTCAGATTCTGTATCTCCCTCCCTCTCTGCCTCTCCCCTGCTCACGCTCTGTCTCTATGTCTCAAAAATAAAATTAAAAAATGTTTAAAAAAAATTTAAATCTCTTCAAAAGAAAATACCATTTGGAGCAAAATGATGACAATGTACTGTGGGGTTTACAAAATATGTGAAAGTAAAATGTCTGACAACAGGCACAAAGGCCAGAAGGGGAGTAGTGGAAGTAAACTGTCTGAAGGTTCTTATACTATACATATGATATATTATCACTTGAAGTTAGACTGTGATAAGTTAAAGATGTCTCACGGGAAATTTAAAAATATTATGAACTAAATGGAAATAAAATACAACATATCAAATAAGTGGGATGCAGTTAAAGCAATTGAATGCTTATATTAGAAAAAACGACCTAAAATCATTAACCACAATTCCCATCTTAAGAAAAAGAGCAAATTAAGCCTCATGCAAGTAGAAGGTAGGAAATAAAGATGAGCGCAGAAATCAGTGAAATCAAAACCAGAAAAACAATAAAACATACCAATATGAGAAATAAAAGACATCATTACTCATCCTGCAGACAGTAAAATGATAACAAAAGAAAATTATGGACTAACTCCATCATTCTCACAAAGCAAATGGACCAGTTCCTTAAAAGATACAAACTACCAAAACTCACTCAAGAAAAAATAAACAACTTGAATAGTCCTATATTTTTTTAAAAACTTAAATTGTACTTAAGTCTTCCAAATAATAAAAATTCTATGCCCAGATAGTTTCAGTGGAATACATTTAAAGAAATAATACTAATTCTACACAATTTCTTCCAATACATAAATGATGAGAGAACACTTTCCAATTCACTCCATAATGCCAGCATTTCCCTAATACCAAAACTGGACAAAAAACTTCAAATAAAAAACTACAGACCAATATCTCTCATGAACATATATAAAAACAGTACTAAATCACAATTCCACTTGAGTGGAATTCATCCAGAAATACAAGATAATTCAATATTAAAAATCAATGTAATTCAGTGTATTGACAAACTAAAAAACACATTATAATCATTTTGAAGATGCCAAAAATGCATTCAACAGAATTCATATCCATTTTGGATTAAAAAAAAAAAAATCTCTCTGCAAACTTAGAAAGGAACTTCACCTAATAAAAAAACTTCCTTATAAAAAAAAAAAAAAAGCTATGATCATACTTAATAGTGAAGAGGGAATAAAGAGTTGTTTAATAGGTATGGAGTTTCAGTTTGGGAAAAAGAAAAACTTTTGGAGATCTGGAGATGGATGGTGGTAATGATTGCACAGCAATGTAAGCATACTTAATGCAGTCAAATTATACACTTAAAATTAGTTAAAATGGTAAATTTTATGTTATGTATATTTTACCACAGGTTAAAAAACAAAACAAAACACTTTTCCCATAATGGTCCTCGTGGCTGCAAGCTATAATTGTAGTTTCTATAATGTTACCATTACACACAAAAGAGCAGAGTTAACCCTACCTGGGAAGAAAAATTAGTCAAAGACCTAAATGTAAGAGTTAAAACTATAAACTCTTAAAATATACAGTAAATCTTCATGACCTTGGATTTGGCAATGATTTCTCAAATGTGGTATCAGAAATACACACAAGAAAAGAAAAAATAATTGCACTGGGGTTCACCAAAATTAAAAACTTGTGCTTCCGAGGTCACTATTAGGAAAATGAAAGAGGCAGCCCACTGAATAAGATAAACTATTATAAATCATACATATCTGATATGTATATATCATATATCTGATCATATATACATATAACTGATAAAGGACTTGTATCCAGAATATATAAGAATTCTTACTACTCAATAATAAAAAGACAAATAACCCAGGTAAAAGGGAGCAAAAGATCTGAATAGACATTTCTCCAAAGAAGATACACCCAATGGCCAATAAGCAAATGAAAAGGCACTCAGTATCTTTAATCACTAAAGAAATGCAAATCAAAAACCACAATGAGATATCATTTCATACCCACTAGGATAGCTATAGTCAAAAAAATAGTAAGCTTTAATGAGGGTACGTGGAAACAGGACCTCTCCATAACTCTCCATACACTACCTGTGGGGATGTAAAGTGGCGCAGTCACTTTGGAAAACTGTTAGTTCCTCAAAAGGTTAAACATAGAATTACCAATGACCCAGCAATTCTACTACTAGATATAGACCCAAAAGAATTAAAACAGGTGCTCAAAAAAAACTTGTATACAAATGTTCAAATGCAACTTTATTTATGACAGTTGAAAGATAGAAGCATTCCAAATGTCTATCAATTAATGAAAATATAAATCAAATGTGCAATATCCATACGATAGAATATTATTTGGCAATGAAAGGAATGCAGTACTGATACAGGATGCATGGATAAACCTTGAAAATTTTATGCTTAGTGAAAGAAGCCAGTCAAAAGAATCAAGTATCTTATAACTCCTTTTATATGAAATGTCTAGGATAGGCAAATCTATAGGGATAAAAATACATAAATGTTTGCCTCAGGCTGGTGAGGATGGGCAGGTTGGGAGATAATGGGTAAAGGGTATAGTTTCTTTTTTGGGATGATAAAAGGACGTTCTAAAGTTGACTGCAGTGATGGCTGTACAACTCTTTAAATTTACTTGACCACCAAAATATGCCCTTTAAATGACTGAATTGATATGTGACTTGTATCTCAATAAAGCTATTACCAAAATATGAATATATACTTATTTAGAAAGATAAAAGAACTATTTCTGAGAAATAAGAACATTTATGAACCAAAATTCTTCACAAAATATTCAGTCCTATAACAAACATTTATTATTTGGTCGTTACCATTTGCCAAGCAGTGGAGACACAAAGATGAAGACAAAAGGTCCACAGGGATATATGCGTATTTTGTGTATTAGGTGTATTATATTCACAAGCCGTATATGTGTATTTTGTGTGTGTGTGTGTTATGGATCACATCACAAGATCTTCGGTTATCAAAGATCAGGCAGAGAAGACAACACATACAAAAACAGGAGTGGTTCCGTAAGATGAGAGCATAATGTAAGAAAAAAGTGAAGGAGGCATGAGCCAGGTTACCAAATACTAAAATACCAAATACCAAATACTAAATGAAGCTTAGACTTCATTCTGAAGATGATCAACTGGTAGTCAGGCTGATGGCCTTTAAGGCAGATCAGTAATTTCTTTTGGATAAATTACTCAACAAAGTGTTGGGAGGGATGGACGAAAGGGCAAGGTCAGATGGTGTACAATTACTTCATATCTGTACAAGGTGAGATAAACAAGTGTAGTACCACAGAAGAACCACACTAACTCTATCAATGAGTTCCTTTACACTAAATGAAAATCTCTGTTTTTAGCAAACACTCAGCAAGTATTTACTGAATACTGATAAACTATAAGTACAGCATGTATCTCTATGATAACCTCAACATTATTTATAAATTCAAAAGAAGACATGCAACAGAAAACAGCAAATTAAGAGCCTTCCTTCTGTTATCTGACAGAAAAGTCTCTGATTTCACCAAAGTTAATCAGGGTCAGAGCTGAGGGCAGAAACTGTTGATCTTTCCACTAGCTTCTGTATCTCTCTCATTTCTCCTACAGACAATAGGCCTGAGAAAAGTAAGGTATAAAAAGAAAAGTGGAATGAAAGAGTTAAACTTCTAAAATACTTAATACACTTAAAACTACAATCTTGATTTTGGCACAGAGTATTTCCTGGTTAAAAGTAATCTACTTTCCCAAATGTGCTTTCCTGTTCAATTGTTATTACGTAAAACTATAAAAATGCACAAGAGAAGTTGGCAGAGAAGACTGGGATCTTGGGAGTGATAGAAGACACTCTTCTGTCTAGACAACAAGAAGCAAAATCAAAAGAAACCGAATTCAAAAGCCTTGCCAAGAACCAATATGGAATTAATAGAATTTCCACAGGTTGTATATCTATTCCAAAAAAAGCAATCTGTTATTTAGTAAAGCATCCCAGAAACCCTCAATCCTCTGAATCTGTAAAAATAAAGAACATGTAGAATACAGTACTGTTTTTAAAGAACAGAAACTCAAATTCCTTCTTCTAATTATCCTGAGGGTACATGAAGAATGAAATGTAATTATGGTCAATTAAACTATTTAACTCTCTGCACAGGAAAAGTAATGCTAATGAGCTCATCTTATGAAATTCAACTGCCTTGTCACATTCTGATGTTCTATTCTCATCTGAAAAGATGCCAAATGAAAATACACCCGTAAATTTTGAATATGTAATTAGTGAAACAGACTGTCTTTTGATTATTCATATAATTAAGTTTGCTACTTTTTAAAATGGGAGTAAATGAGGTATGTTTATTTAACTAATGACATTTGGTATACACTCAATTTGACTGTGGACTACCTCTAAATTTAATCTGGATCCAAGCTTACAAAGAAGTTTGGGGCTATGCAGTTAGTCTTAAGGCTCTGGTTGCAGTTCACTTTACAAAAGTGGGTTCAAATGAAAGTAGAGCCCTCTCTCTTTACTGGCTTTTAGCTTATTCTGAACAAAATGTCAAAATTCTGAAAACTGCAATCCAAAAGCAATACCAAAAGTATAAAGATGGATTATTTCCAAGTACGGAAACAACCCAAAAGCACATAAAATGAAATAGGGAAATCCTGGGGATAGGGATGATTTAAGATGTATAAATGAATTAAACTTGATGGTAATCAATTTGTATATACTTGGTTAAGAATGCCATTTATCAGTGATAATTGCTATGGTGTATATAAAATGGCTTATTGCAAAGATAATAGGTAAACACAACTACGGAGAGCATTGTAATTTTTTTTTTGCTTATCCTATTAAAATTAGAATTTTTAATACATCAAGAAAGCAACATGTTTTGGCAGAAAATATAAAGGACTACTCTGTATACTTCCAGAATAGACAACTTAGCACTATTACAGGCATATTTATTCCAAAATTGTCAAATTCATCGAATAAATAATAAGGATTAAAATTCACTAAAGAAACCACTTGTTTTAAAAATATGAAGAATCTGAAGAATGTTACATGAAGGTAAACAGACTAGATTATGCTTTAGTACAGAAAAAGGATGCAATATTCTTTAAATATATGTGAAGTTGACCTTTTTTTTTTGTTTTTTTCAAGAAAATTATAGTTGTTCACTTATCCATTCAACGAATATTGACTGGACATCTATTATGTGCTAGGATAAAAATAAGGATAAAAAAAGAACTGGTCTCATAGAACTTAAAATCCCTTAAACAGCTGTCCAGCTGAGACCCATTATTTAAAAATTTAACATTTTTATAGAAAGAAGATCTATAAGTGATAGTCAGTTTTCATTTTCTTTTTTTAAATCCTTACCTAAAGATTATCCAGTATTATTCCTCATAATGAAAAATAAACTCTAGTGGCAAATAAAAAAGGACAAAGTAATAAGATTTTATTTAAGCTCCTTATAATTTTAAATTTTTATCACATAATACAAGTTACAAATTAAAACAATCTTTCTGGGGAGAAAAAAAAAACTGAGCTTAATGACATTTGCCCCAAACTTTAAATCCACATATTTTTTTTTCTGGTTATTCCACTTCTGGGAATCATAAATGCAAAGGTTTCGACATATATATGTGTGTATAACCATACTAGAGAAAAACCGAAAAAAAAAACCCAACAGATTTTTTAGAATGGAAGAATAAGACAATTATAGTTTACCACATAACGATCTATTAAATAATCATTAAAAAGATGTTTGCTGAAAATTTTTAAAGATGTTTACCATATAATTTTAAGTGAAAAAAGTAAAATATAAAACTATATATTCTAAAATTAGTTCTATTAAAATATCTAGATGCACACAAAAACAATCTTTAAAAATTTTTTAAACTATTAGAACTATAAAAAAATATTAAGTTATTATTTCTGGGTAAAAACCTGAAATTTCAAAATGTACACAGTCCAAGAGTCTAAGGACTCCTGTGGTAAAGAAATACATGTGATTTTAATTACCAATTAATTGTAAAATACATTTGACTTTTAATACACCAGCAGTTGGTATAATCACCAATCCAGAAAGTCCACAAAAAGGAAACATTACATTTAAGTAAGTAGCTAACACTTGTGTTCTCCTGAAATTAATAATGCATTATATTATAATTGGCACTATTCCCATCTTAAGACATTTCTTTTAAACTTAAATATAACTAGGCAAGTGTGATTTAGAAGTTTTAATTTCACATGCTAAAGTCTTTTCTCAAAAGATGCTGAATGCTCAATTTACTATTAAAAAATATTCACAATTAACTACCTGCTTGAAACAGGTTTTCTATAGCAAAGTAAGTAGTAAACCTTCTGCAGAAATAATCTGGAGATATTTTTGTAGATGTAATAGTCTGAAAGCAGAAGAGAAAAGTTTAGCAATCCAATTATAGAAATGTTGACTTCTCAGGAAAATTTTTACAATCTGAAGTGAGAATAAAAAAGCAAGGTAAGAAAGTACTCTGACCAGCGCTAATCACTCTGGAGCTCATGAGTAACATCACAATACACCGTGGCCTTAGGCCAAGTAATAAAGTGCCAAATGGAAAATGGCACAAGTCCATGGATTGTAAATACGGTATCAAAAGAAAATAAAGGGGAAAAAAATCTTTCATTAGAGCAATTAAAAATGCAGTTGTAGTACCAGTTCCCCTGATGAATAAATCAGTTCGGCAATTCCAAAAGTGGACAGCCACTGTTTCAACACATTCTCTATTGGCAGTAATTTTAAATTTAAAAAATTTACTGTATGTTTCTTTAGTTCCTAAACTTTTTAAACACTAAAGTGTTTTTGGATGGCATAGCTGGTTTATAACCCTATCACCTGAAATTTTCACATGTGGCATTTGATGATTATGCGTTTACTTGACCTATTATATTATGTAACGGGAGCCAATAAAATACAGATATAAATAAGTAAAGATATTCATACCAATGTGCCCAAACTTTAAAACATGAATTCCAAAGAAATGAAAAGCTTCTACTAATCCAACATCAATCACTGATTATTCCATAATCCATTTGTCAAATTATTCGTACTAAATTTGCGTGTTCTGCTACAGAACGTCGGTAGAACCCCAAAGTTAAGCTATAAGTTCATCAGTGAATTTTGAAAAAGTTTTCAAAAAAATTTTTAAATCACATTAAGTTGCCTAAACTAGAAGTTAGTCGTTAGAGATGTTCCCAGCCTAGGGCACTGTTTTCCACCTTAATTTACAAAACAATTGTGTTCTATAAGAAGTAAACAAGCAACTTCCGCTTGTTTACTCGCTCAAGCTTTTGCTAACTACCATAAAGTTTAGTGGCTCAAAATAACAGACATTTGACATTCCTGACAATTCTAAGAGTTAACTAGGTGGTTCTGGTCTGGGTAAACTTCAGTTGGGGTGGGATAGTCTAGCATTGTGTCTGTCACATGTCTGGCAATTGGCAGGACCAGGACGGCTGAAAGGATGAACCTCAGCTAAGAGGGCTCACTTACGCTTCACATGGTATCTCATCCTCCAGGAAACAAGTACAGATATCTTAGCATAACTAATGCAGGGTTTCCAAGAGCCGCAAGAAAAGGCAAGCCCCAAGCGCAAGCCCCAAGCGCTTTCAAGTCGGCTTGCATCATGATTGCTAATATCCTTTTAGCCAAAGCAAGTTACATGGCCAACCACAAATTCAAAGGGTGGAAAACCTGACTCCATATCTTTTACGGTAGGAGCTACAAAGTTGCAGTGCAAAAAGGGCAAACAGAATGGTGGGAAAAATCTGTAGTCAGTTTGTGCAATCTACCGCATTGCAAAATGCAGAAAGTATCTGTTCCACATGATCCATGGCCAAATAAGTTTCCATAATAGCTCTCTTTCACACTTCTTCATATTAAAAAACCCTGAAAAGTCCTGCAGCAAAGAAATACAATTGATTTTATTTAAACCAGTACTCCCCAAACTTATTTGGCCAAAAAATACATTTTCCAAGGAATAGTCCCTTTTAAAAGTGAAAACCAAAAGAGCAAAACAAACAACACAAAAAGTGAAAACAAACCCACTGATCTCTCCTCACTATATCATTCCACAGTCTATTCCATTGACTTCATATCTTTTTAGTCTCTTTCAGTTTTTTTGTTTGTTTTAGCTTACAGCAACTAAAAAACATTAGTTAATGACCAAGAGAACTGTTAACATACACACAGTGGGGAAAAGGGTACAAAACTATGCCTGACTCTCTAATATGGCTCTAAGTTTTAAATCACTGAGCTTTTACCAAGGAGTATCTCAGAAGCAGTAAGACAGACTCAAAAAGAAAAAAACTAAGGGGGTGATATTATAGAAGCAAAGGGAAAGACTAGTCACAAAGTTCCATTCTTCCGTCAGTGCTCTCCCAAACTGCCAGAGAGCAATCTATAAACTTTCCTCAAGCTACACCAAGATATAAACACTCTTCTTATGATCAAACCAACTTTAACGGCCATCCCTTACCCCAGTACAATGCAAGACACACCGTCAATGCTTTGTTTCAATCCTCGTTTTCTGGAAATATTAATATATTCAAAGAGACATCTCCTTCCTGAATGTTAGGCCCACTTGAGTGATAAGAGAAAGTAACAGATGATCTATCTTAAAAGGTAGTTTCTGATGCCCTTGTGGTGACTTGACAGTGAACTGTGCAAAGCATGTCAATGATGAAGAAAATATAAAAGACCCTGAGGAACACCAGGCATCATAACTTGAAGATTCTTTTTATTCTAAAATTAGCCTAGTTGACATTTTCTTCTAAGACTAAATATGCGATTAGCATACAACCCAGCGGTTGAACTCTTGGGCATTTATTTCAGAGAAATAAAAACTTACATTTACACAATACCTGCAGATGAATGTTCACAGCAACTTTATTCATAATTGCCCCAAACTGGAAACAGCTCAGATGTCTTTCAACAGGTGAATGACTAAGCAAACTGTGGTACAGCATTACCATGGAATATGACTCAGCAACAGAAAGGAACAAACTATTGTTGCACATAACAACTTGGATAAATCTCCTTGGAATTATTCTAAATGGGAAAATACTAATATCAAATGACTGTATACTGTATAATTCTATTTATATAAGATTTCTAAAATGACAAAATTTTAGAAACAGAACAAGATTAGTATGGTTATGAAAGAGCAAAACAAAAGATCACTGTGGTGATAGAACTATTCAGTATCTCAATTCCAGTGACGGATACTCAAACCTTTACATGTAATAAAACTGCACAGAACTAAACACACACACACACACACACACAAATAAGTACAAGTAACACTGTGGAAATCTGAATAACACCAGTGATTATATCAATATGAATATCCTGCTTGTGATATTGTATTAATTGTTTGCAAGATGTTAACCACTGGGGGGGAAGGTGAGTGAAGAATACATAGGATCTCCCTATAGTATTTCTTACAACTGCACTGCATATCCAAATACATCCATAAAAATTCAGTTAAATATATTTTTTTAACTTTAGCCTGGGTATGCTTATCTCTGTGCAGTTTTTGCTTCTTTCAGAGTTTAATTCAAACAGTGTGGCTAGCATGGGAGTACAAATAACTTACATTTGGTACATCAATTGCTACTTCCCTCATTGCACTGGGCCTGACGTCATTCATAGCTTGTAAGAAATCATTCAGAGTAATCTTCACCAGCCCAGCCATCTTGCTATCAGAGAGGTTAGGCTGTTTCTTCAAGACTCTCCGTAAGGCATAGAGACCTGCAAAGAGAAAAGTAATACAAGATTTATCTTCTACCCTGTAAATACAGACTGAACCATTACCAATAAAAATAATAATAAACCCAAACTTTACACTTCTAGCATTTCAAATCGTTTGTGCTTGTGTGTATAAATGAAGATACATGGGTAAGGAGGGAGACTGAAAAATATGAGAGATGAAGGTAAAAACCCAAATGCTTAGTTTGGGCAGTAAAAATATGACAAACTGATATGAAATATGAAAAGACAGATATTTTATAAACATGAAATAAAGTTTACAAAACATCCAAAAAAAGAAGACCATAAAGATTTATCAGAATGGCCTGTGGAACAACATACCTCTTGCCTCTGCCCTTTTTATTAATATATTCAATCCAGAGTTATAAGTTTTGTAAGGTATTGGCAGAACATCTTAAAGGAAATACTCAGTTGGCAGTTGGAAATGTGGTTTTGGAGCTCAAGAGAGAATTAGGACTCTAGAGCTGTGTGCATAGACCATGAGATCTGATATTATATAGGAGAGACCTAGGAAGAGAGGCTAGAAAGGGACAAGAAAGGGACAAAGAAGAATGAGAGCTGAAGGTTCAATCTTAAGAAAGCCCATCATTTGAAAAGCATAAGAAATGATAGTTTTAAAAAAGAATTAATAGGAAGAGATAGAGGAGTGAAATCAGAATAGTAAAATACTACAGCAACTAAAAAGATGTTCAAGCAAGTCAAATTTAGAGAGATCAAGAATAACTTAAAAGAGATCATGCTGACCTAGAAAGTTACAGATGCAAATTCTTTGTTTTTGGTATTTGCTTGCAGTTTCAACACGAACAGGACTAAATGTTCTAATTTCCCTTCCTTCACAACTAAGTTGCCAGACTTGGAGCCCTTTGATTTGTGACAAAGACCTCTAGGCAGCAAAGTCCCTATCTACCTGCTCTTTGCCTTAAGAGTCTTTATTAAAATGCTACTTTTGTGTTCCAGTGAACAATGAAATTCCACTTAGAAGAATTTTAGTCTCAGAGACCTCTCAGAAATCCAGTCTGACTATCGAAACATGTCCTGGGACACTAGCTAGCTCCATCATGTTTAATGGTCTTTTGTCTGAAATGCTATGCCTCTGTGAATTTTTTACAAAGTTAAAATGATACCGCAATTATCGTTTTACTTGGTTTCATTTATTTGAACTTTTACAGAGAGACAGAAGCACTGATGCAAGGAAGGCAGACAGAAAGTCCCCAAAACAGAGGGCTGGGTATCTTTTGATTTGGAAGAAGAAAGTAAATACCTCAGTGACATTCAGAAAACAGATCTACAGTAATTTTTCCAGGAAATTATCAGTATGAATCTAATATTCATGGAGGATTCTGAGATATTGGCTAAACTGAAAAAATAGCTACACAAGAGGAAACTGAAGATACATGTAAAAAAAAATCATTATTTTCTAGAGAAAATGTCTTAGGCCATCTTAGGTCTATCTTACAAACACCTACTTGGTTTTTCTGCCTTCCAAAACGCTGAAGACAATTATTCACATCTCTCTCACGTTTCTACTTACCTTTTGAGCAAAAGTACTAATTGCCTCTGTTTCAGATATCTTTTCAAGGATGTCTATACACACGAAGAGAGATTATCTCCCTCCAAAACAAAAGCAGACATGTCCATTACAAGATTTGGGTTCTCTGAATTCAGGGTTCTCTTCCTATAACGTCTTGTTTGGAAACAGAGATCACCCAGCCCTCTTCTTTGTGTCACTCCGAAAACTGAGGCTCAAGGAACCGGCGCAAATGCTACTGCTATGGCTACTTCTGTTGCTATAATATTCTCCTTTGTAACCCCAGAAATACTGTATCTACTGCAAGTACCCAGGAAAGCTTGCAAGCAGGGTAAAATCCTTTTTATGGTTGTGAAAATGCTTTCACAACTCTTGACACAAAAATAAAGTTTATGTTAAATTAGGTTGTTTTATTGCTCAAGATATATTTTAGTTAAATGGTACAGTAGCATTAAAAAAAACTAAACTAAATAAACAAAACTGTAGTAATAAGGTGTTGTATTATATTAAACAGCACATTAGGGGCCCGAAAGAACTTAAGCAATTCCTACAAAATCTTACATAAATTTTGAAGTAATCAAAAGACCAGAAAAATCTGACTCTTCTTCATGTCTCAAATGGCTATTTAGCAATATTTGCCAATATTTTTAATTAAACCAGACACTTCACTCTTACTCTTACCTAAAAAGATACTCTACTATCTCTGAGATACTAAGAACTTAAAGTAGTCAAATCATTTTTTTGTCAAATTTATGTCATGTAAGCATAAAGTTTGATAATAAAGAAGACCAATTATTCTCATCTGACAGAGAGTTGGAAAACACAGACAACATATGGTTTTAAAAAGCATGTACAGGGGGCACCTGGGTGGCTCAGTCAGGTGAGCATCTGACTCTTGATTGTGACTCAGGTCACGATCTTATGACGGTGAGATCGAGCCCCGTGTTGGGCTCCAGGTGAGGTAGAGAGCCTACTTAAGATTCTCCCTCTTCCTTTCCCTCTCCTTCTGCCCCTGCCCTGCTCATGCTCACTTGCATGCTCTCTCGCTCTCTCTCAAAAAATTAAGTTAAAAAAAAAAGCATATCCAGGGACGCCTGGGTGGCTCAGTTAGTTAAGCGATGAACATTAGCTCAGGTCATGATCTCATGGTTTATGGTTTCGAACCCACTATTAGGCTCTGTGTTGACAGCTCAGAGCCTGGGGCTTGATTCAGATTCTGTGTCTCCCTCTCTCTCTTCCCCTCCCTCGCTTATGCTCTGTCTCTGTCTCTCAGAAATAAACATTAAAAATTTTTTTAAAAACCATATACAATATTTATAATTCTATACTTATAACATGGCAAAATGTCTGAGATTTCAAATGCAAACTACAGAATTTAGAACTGGGCAAAAATTCCACATCTATGAAGATAGCAAGAAAAAAGAAGTAATTCCCAATGACAGAAAAAGCAGAAGAACAAACGCCAGAGTTTTCAAAAGTTAAAAAACAGTAAAAGAGGGGCATCTGGATGGCTCAGTCAGTTAAGAGGCAGACTCTTGATTTCGGCAGCACAGAGCCTGCTTTGGATTCTCTCTCTCCCTCTCTCTCTACCCCTTCACCACACGTGTGCTCTCTCTAAGTAAATAAATAAACTTAAAAAAAAAGTAAAATACAGAGACTGATTCTGTGAATAACACAGCACAACTTAACATATCCAAATGATAAGTAATATATATTTACCAATGATGTGATCATTTCTAAAAATACTTTCAAAACTTCTCTTTTTAATTGCTTTTTAAGATTATAAATCATGTACCGAAAATGAACTGTTAAGGCCTTGCTTTATCATCCACCTTAGTCTCTAGACAGATGTACAGAAGTCTACCTATAGACTTTAAATTCAAATAAATTTAAAATTAAAAGATGAAAGTGAGCCACTACTGAGCATATATATCAATCAAGAGTTGAAAAACAAAGGTTTGAGATAAAGTCATTTAAGTTAGTTAAGACAGTACATTAAACCCAAGCACTTACTTTTGCTTCCTCCTAAATAAAACCCCACTACAATAGGTGTAAAGAGATTTTTATGAAGAAGCATAAACCTGGAAGGGCAAATAGGAGAAGAAACAATGTAACAGAAACAAAAATTTTGGAAGCTGGACAGCAAATGAATAAGCAAAACTGAATACAAGTGACCCAGGAAAGATGACACACAAGCATACAATGAAAATAATCAGGATAAAATGAAAAAAAGTCAGGACATACCTGCCCACATGTGAAGCTAAAAAGATCCTTCCCCCGGAAAAGTACCAGCCTAAGAGTGACAAGGGTGCACTCAAGGAAAAAGCCCATGGAGAGTTCACTACATAGAAGACCACAAGCTCACAAGACCCAAAGTTCACAGTACCTAATCAATTTTTAGGAGCGACACTTTCAAATATGAGAAAACACCCAAAGATCACTTTGATCCCACGTGGTCTTGATCCCACGAACTGGGAGATCAGACCTGGGCCGATTTCAAGAGTTGGACAGTCAACTAACTGAGCCACCCAGGATCCCCACTAACATTCTATTAATATTTAATTTGCTATAAGATTTCTTTTGTAGCTCAGAGAGAGATAGAGTGTTAACTAAGTTTTCAGGTGTCCCACTTACTAAATTATTGACTCTCAGCTTGAAAACATGCTTCTATACCCAGCTTTGTGATACTGGGGCTGAGACTGCAAATTACATTTTAGCTCCGTGGTAAGCTTTGCTAATGCTAAAGCAAAGCTCTACAGGGAGACGGCAAAGCTGAAGTGGGAAGAAGGGACTCTTTCCCTCCTATTTACATCCCATAGATTTCCTATATGTTTGCTATTCCTGTGACTGTCATTCTACCAACCCTTAAGAGATATGAGCACCAACCTTAGCAGTGCCACCTTCTAAGAGGTCTGAGTGAACCTTCAAAGTATCAGGCTGCTCTTCAGGGGTCTGAGTTACAGCTCAGCTTCTAGGTTTTAATAATCTCAACCTATTCCCTTTTCCCCCCCCAGACTTAGGAATGAGAGCTGCTTCCTGTAGTTGCTACCCTCCTTTCAATTACCTACTAACAACTATATAATTGTTAACAATTCTATAATTGGTTATTCTTTATATTAAATTTTCTCTGTAAAAATAACTGGTATAGGGGCACCTGCGTGACTGAGTCAATTAAGCATCCGACTTCAACTCTGTGCTGACAGCTCAGAGCCTGGAGCTGCTTCGGATTCTATGTCTCCCTCTCTCTGTCCCTCCCCCGCTCATGCTGTCTCTCTGTCTCTCTCAAAAATAAACAAACATTAAAAAAAAAACTGATATAAGTTCTATCTCCTAACTGAATCATGACAGAAATAACAATCCCAAGAGATGTTTTTAGAATTTCCCTTTTTCTCTCTCCTGATTATATATACATATACAGACTGAGGCTTTTATAAGTGAGAGAAAAACCAATCAAACATTTTAGGAAGCTAATGTAATCTTGACTTCAAATTAAATATGAATAAGAAAAAACCATTTCACTTATGGACATGGGATAAAAGTTCTAAATAAAATATTAGCTAACTAAACCTAAAAATATATTTAAAAATCCATATAGTCACAAAGAGTTTATCTCAGAAATAAAAGGCCAGTTCATCAGAAAAGCTATTAACTCATCACACTAATTTGAGAATAATTATAATTATTTTTACTGACACAGAAAAAAATATTTGATAAGATTCAACATTTATTTATAATGATAAAAATAATTTCAAACTCTTAGGAAAGTGCATTTGATGAAGATTATATTCCAGAAATCTTTAACACCAAACATCATACTTAATGCAAAGACTTTATATGCATTCTCTAAAACTGGTAACATGACAAGGATGCCAGTATCACTATTACTAGAAAATTCAATTGTGGAGGCCCTGGCTATTAAGAATAGAAAAATAAAAGTGAGGGAAAGGTAAAAGGATGGAAGGAGATAAAACTTCCATTACTCGCATATGACAATCATCTACCCAGAAAAGCCAAAACAATGAAAAGAAAACTATTAGAATTAATAAGAGTTAAACAAGGCTGAAGGCCAACAAAAAAAAATTATCAATATAAAATTTCTCTACACCAAGAACAAATTTAAAATACCATTCTTAAAAAAAACAGCATTTGCAATAATCACAAAAACAATAAATTAGCTAAGTATCAACCTAACCAAAACTTTTATACAAGACTTCTATGGATAAATTTTAAAGAAATTCAAAGAAATTTTAAAAAGAAAAATATGAATAAAAGAGTGATATTCTAGGTCCTTGAATGGGATGATAATACCATAAAAATGTCCATTATATTCAAAACAATCTACTTATTTTAAATGGAATCCTAATCAAAATGCTAATTGATTATTTTTGGTAAATTAGAATAAACCTTCCCTAAAAATAGTATTAAGGACTCAAAGTCTATATATAACTAAGTCAACAATAATGCAAATAAATAAGCAGAATTTATCTTACCAGAAATTAAGAAATACTATAATTAACAGTATTAAAAATAGTGTATGGCGCACCTGGGTGACTCAGTCGGTTAAGCGTCTGACTTTGGCTCTGGTTATAATCTCACATATCATAAGTTTGAACCCCACAACAGGCTCTCTCCTGTCAGCACAGAGCCCACTATGTCCCCTATTCTCTCCGCCCCTTCCCCATTCACATGCACACTCTCTCTCAAAAGTAAATAAAAATTTTATGTTTTATCTCCCTCCCTCTCTGTCTTTTTTTCCTTTCCCCTCTACTCTCGAAGACTAAGAACAATCTAAAGGTGAGGGAGGTAAGGGAGGGGGGAAAGGGGGTGACGGTCATTAAAGAGGGCACGTGTTGGGATGAACACTGGGTGTTATATGTAAACCAATTTGAAAATAAACTATTATAAAATTTTTTTAAAAAGTAAACAAAAATTTTAAAAATAAATTAAAAAGTAAAAATAGGGTGTAAAAGTTATAAACCTGGGGCGCCTGGGTGGCTCAGTCAGTTAAGCAACCAACTCTTGACTTTGGCTCAGGTCATGATCTCATGGTGGTGTGATGGAGCCCTACACTGGGCTTGTGCTTAAGATTTTCTTTCTCTCTCTCTCTCTTTCTCCCCCCTTACTCCTGCCCTGCTCACATACACACTCTCTTTCTCAAAAAAAAAAGTTATAAAACTATAAAGACCACAACAGGACACAGTTCAGAGACCGATTCATACACATATAAATTTAATATATGATAAAGTTGTGATAACATATCACAAATCAACGAGAGAAGAAAGCATAAGCTATTTACTATTTGACAAATAAATAATGGGAAAATCGGCTCATTGTGTGGATCCCTAGGCACTGGGTCTCTAATGAGTTTTCCTGGTAGACAACATTTCATACATGTTGTCTCAACTCATTGCTAGAGAAATTACACATGTCCTATGCGACTTCACTGGGAGAGGACTCTTGGAAGTTTGTACCAGGCTTCCTCCACAGATTGCCCCATGAGCCTTTTCCCTTTACTAAATCTACCTTGTATCCTTTGCACTGTAATAAATCAGAGCTGTCAGTGTAACTATATGCTAAGTCTTGTGACCTCTGCTAATGAAGCATCAAACTTGGGCATGGTCATAAGGATCCCAAATGTGTAGATAAATATAAATGAATAATTGTATAAAACAATGTTTTGAGGATAAAGGGAATCAAAGTGTTCCCAAAGAGTTTGAACAATTCTTGGGGCGCCTGGGTGGCTCAGTCGGTTGAGCGTCCGACTTCGGCTCAGGACATGATCTTGCGGTCTGTGAGTTCGAGCCCCGCGTCGGGCTCTGTGCTGACAGCTCAGAGCCTGGAGCCTGCTTCCGATTCTGTGTCTCCCTCTCTCTCTGCCCTTCCCCTGTTCACGCTGTGCCTCTATGTCTCTCAAAAATAAACATTAAAAAAAATAAAAAAATAAAAAAAGAGTTTGAACAATTCTTGCACTAATCTTTGATAAGCCAAGGAAATATATTATAATATGTAGGATAAACACTAAAAACAAGTTAAAATGTATACCTAAAAAGATAACAGGAAGAAAATAAAATAATAAAAATACTTGCTTATTTCAAGAGAAAGAAAGAAAAGGGGGGGGGGACATAGAACAGAAGGGACAAACAGAAGATAGGTTAAACCTAAGTATTTAAGATAGTACGCAAATTTAAACGTACTATGCACTTGAATTAGACTGACAGCATTAGATGAATTAAAAAAATAAAACCCAAATTTGTGCTATTTACAAAATACGTATTCTAAAAATATAAAGGTAGAAAAGATTGAAAGTAAAAGGATAAAGAAATACCATGCAAACATAAAAATAAATATTGCTCCTTTTTATCTACTATCGAATAGACTTTAAGAGGTATTAGTAGACATTTCAGGATAATAAAAGGATCAATCCACCAAGAATGTATAAAATTCTAAATTAATACATACCTAGTAACAAAAGTCTCACAACATACAAAGCAAAATTAAGCACAGTGAAAGGAGAAATGGACAAATGTGCAACCTTAATTACGGACTTTAACATATTTCCCACAGCAGCCACAAATTATATATTTATTGATAGACATATTTACAGAAGATATAAAAAACAAAATTAACCCACTTATCCTAATAGGCATATACAGAAAAAACTTTTCCAAAATAGTAAAATAACTTTCAAGTGTACCTGGAAGATGTTCCAAAACTGACACAGGCAGCAACACAAAGCAAATCTGTACATTTCAGGTAATAAAATCAGAAAGTGTATGCTCTCTGACCACAGAATTAATAGCAAAATTCAGTAACAAAAAGACACCAAAAAATACAGAAATATTTGGAAATTAATCAATGTATTTCCAAGTAACTCACAGATCAAAAAAAAAATCCAATAAAAACTGTAATTTTAAAAAAACTAAATAATAATGAAACTATAACATGAAAATTTGTGGGATGTTGCTAAAGTTGTAGTTTAAAAAACAGTAACAGCATAATGCACATATTAGGAAAGAAAAAAGGCTTTAGTCAAGCCTTCATCAAAGTCCTCATTTGATAAAATGAACAAAAGAATAAACCAAAAAAAAAAAAACAAAACAAAAACAAACAGTAGGAGGGAAATAATATAGAAAGAAGTTAATAAAATAGAAAACAAACATACAATCAGAAAATATTAAAGCCACGGGGCACCTAGGTGGCTCAGTTGGCTGGGCGTCCAACTTCAGCTCAGGTCATGATCTCACAACTTGAGAGTTCAGCCCCACGCTGGGTTCTGTGTTGACAGCTCAGAGCCTGGAGCCTGCTTCGGATTCTGTATCTCCCTCTCTCTCTGCTCTTCCCCTGCTAGTGCTTGCACTCTCTCTCTCTCTCAAAAATAAATAAACATGAAAAAATATATATGTATTAAAGTCGAAGTTTATTTTCTGAAAAGGCTAATAAAACGAATAAGCCTCTGGCATATGAATCAAGGCATATGAGAAAAGAAACACATTACCAATATCAAGATTGAAATAGGAGACACATCACTACAGAACCTACAGATATTGAAAAGCTAATAGGAAGACACCAGGAATAATCTTATAGCAAATGATATGAAATTTCACATGAAATGAACAAATTTCTAGGTGAAAATCTTACCAAAACTAACATGCAAACCAAAAAAGTACATAACTGAATATTCTAATAGCTATTAAGTAAGTTAATTCTATAATTAAAACTTTAACCACAGACAAAATTCCACACACAAATGGCTTCATTGGAAAATGTTACTAAGTATTTAAGGACGAATATAATATTAAGCTTACAAAAACTCTTTTGGAGAAAAAATAAACAATTCCCAAATTGACTCATAAGGCCAGCAAAACCATGTTCCTCAAATCTTAGGAGTATGTTATATGAAAAAAAAATTATAAATAATCTTTCTCATGGATATAGGTATAAATACCCTAAACAAAACATCAATGAAAATGTAAATATATAAATAATGGATTATACATCATGACAAGATGGCTATGTACCAAGAACATGAGGTTGGTTTCACATCTGAAAATCAATCAACATCATTCTCCACATTAATAGAAGAGAAACAATAAAATTATCTTAATAGACACAGATAATATGATAAAAAAATCAATTATTATAAAAACGAACTAGGAATAGAGAGAAATTCTTTACCAGATTAGCTGCAAAAAACATAGACTTAATATAATTCCTAACTGGAAAATATTAGAAACTTTTTCCTAGGATTAAGAATGAGATAAGAGTAACTATTTTACCGCTTATATTAAATACTATGTTAGAATTCATAACCAGTGTAATAAAACGAAAAAAAGAAACAAATATAGAGATTAAAAAGAATGAAATAAAACTGTCATTATCAGCACCCTGTATACATGCAAAGTTATAATCATATACATAGAAAACTCAAAGAATCTACATACACACTATTAAAATCAGTAAGTGAATTTAGTAAGGCAGGTAGACACAATGTCAATACACAAAAATTTATTTTTTTCTAGGTAATAGCAAAAAAAAATTATAAACTGAAATTTTGATGCCATTTTTAATTATATTAAAAAAAACTAAATACCTAAGAATAAATATAATGTACATTATGCAAGACTTCAAAAAATCTTTGAAAGAAATTAAAGACTTAAAACAAATGAAGAGATCTACCATGCTCATGGATTACAAAGTTAACCTTTGAATTCTCCCCAGATTGATCTAGATATTTAGAATTTTCAGTCAAAGTCCAGTTCAGGGTGAAGGGAGCCTACCAAAAGTTATAAGCAAATGTAAAAAGTCAAGAATAGTCGAGATAACCTTGATGAAGAAAAAAGGAGCATTTATCCTCCAGAAACTAAGGCTTTTAATAAAGTTGATGTGATTAAAGACATTTCAGTATTTCACACAAAGATAAAGTGAAATCAAGGAAACAGAACAGAGAAATCAGAACAAACACAAACTCTTGATTTATGACAAAGGTACCACTGCAGAGCAGGAAGGACAGACTGTCATTTCATTAACTGCTCTGGTACAAGTGATTATCTACATGAAAAAAGTGAATCAATTATAAATGGTAATGTGAAAGGTAAGACAATAAAACATATTTACAATGAAAGAAGATAATATAAGATATTCATGACAGTGGATTTGACATAGATTTATTAAAGAGGATTCAAAAATCACTACCCACAAAGGAAAATACTGATAAATAGGATTGATTATATTTATATATACCATAACAAATATATTATAAATAGTTACAAACTTCTGTTCCTCCAAAAACTATATGAAGACAATAAAAATTAGGGTAGAAGGTATTTTAAATATATATATATATATATATATATATATATGCATATATCTCCAAAGGTCTCATAACCAAATTATCTTAAGAATTCCTACAAAGCAATTATATTTTTTTAAAAGAGAAACACAAGAGGAAAATTTGGATAAAGAGAAACACAAGAGGCATGTCACAGAGGATATCTAAACAGACAATACATACATAAAAAGGTAATCAACATAAGTCATCAGAAAAATAAAACCAAAATGCAACAATTAAAAACACACAGAATGTCAGAAAGGATGAGATGATACTTGAATTTTCACACACTAGTGTGAATAAGTAATTTGATATGATCACCACATAAAACTTCTCACAATATTTACTAATGAGAACAAATACATATCCTATAACTCATCAATTCCACTTCCCGGTATACTGCAAGCAGAAATATGTACCTTTGCACATAAAGGCACTTCCAAGAATATTCACAGCATCATCACTCATAACATTTATACAGTAGAATACAGCAATAAAAATGATATACTGCTAGCGGAATAAAATGATAAAACTCTTAAACCATATTATAAGTGAAAGAAGCAGCACAAAAACACAAAATTAATCTATAGTATTAGAAACCAGAAGAGTGGTTGCTTTTTGGGTTGAGGTGAGGAGTAGTGTATGGGAGAAGATCTGACGGTGGTTATATCTTTGCTTGAGTAGCGGTTACAGAAATGTATTCACTTTGGAAAATTCATGAATCTTAGAATTTATACATTTTTCTATATATATGTCATATTTCAGAAAGGAGTTTTTTAAAAATTAGATTATATAAAAAGTTAAGCTAAAGGAAAATAAAACTACAAATAAAACTACAACATAGAAGCTGGTTGAAATAACACTGAAAGTTGGTAGTTTCAGAAATTACAAACTTAAGTCTAAAGTAACTGCCTTTTAGGGGCACCTGGATGGCTCCGTTGGTTAATTTTGATTTCAGCTCAGATCATGATCTCCCTGTAGTGAGATCAAGCCCCACGTTGGGCTTGGTGCTGGGCATGGAACCTGCTTAAGCTTCTCTCTCTCCCTCTCCCTCTGCTCCTCCCCTACTTGAGTGCACATTCTCTCAAAAAAAATAAAGTGACTAACTTCAAATTTAAGCAACCATAGATATATATATATTCATACACAAACAAAACACACACACATACAATGAAGTTTACCCCTTAATATTTCATTGCTAAAGCATGAATGTAATAATATTTATTTAGAGCACTTTACCAGAATAATTAAAACCATGATATCAAAGTAAATCAGTAAAAAAGGTTGTGAATTGTTTATACAGAGACCTTATTCAGTCTCAGTATCAGTGAGGACTTACTAAGTTGACTTGTGTGCAAAATATACTACTTTGCAAAGTATGGATTATATATATGATTTACTATCTCACAATGAGTTTTCATTTGTCAGAATATGTTTATACAAATGGATGTTTGATATGGGAATGGGGGTGAGAAAGAAGAAAAGAACAGGACTTGAGAAGAGAGAAAAGCATTCCTTTTGTTTAATCAATCTGAAATTATTTTTAAAACAACAATTCTCAATAAAAGAAGCACTATGCTGTACCTGCATTACTTACTCGCCAAACTCAGTTACAGTTCATATTAAAGCAAAGCAACTATCAAAATGTTATATCATAAAGCCACTTAGAAAATATATATGCATTGACCACAAGTTACTCCTTCATAGGCACTCTTCTTCGAAATTAATTCATCTATTCACTGACTCAAAATATTCACTGACGAACTCCTAAAAATAATGTATTCAGACCAAGTGCCCATCAACTGACAAATGGATAAAGAAGATGTGGTGTATATATATATATATATA
>PITB01007026.1:0-83914 GCA_004024585.1 Paradoxurus hermaphroditus
GGGGAGGAGGGGGAGGAAAGGTGGGCCCTGGGAGGGAGGAAGAGGAGAGGATGGTGTGTGGGGAGGAGGGGATGGCGTCCCGGGGAGGAAGAAGAGAAAGAGGAGAGGACGATGTCCCAGGAAGAGAGCGGGGTGGGGGAGACGGGAGGGACGGGAAGGGCGTCCCAGGGAAGAAGAGAAAGAAGAGAGCCGGTGACCCAGGAAGAAAGCAGGGGGACGGAGAGTCACAAGGAGGAGGGGCGTGTCCTGGGGAGGAGGAGGGAGAACGCCCGGGGGGGCGTGCGGGTTTGGGAGGATAAGGGCTGCCCTCCCAACCCCGGCGGGGGCCGCAGCCCCTGGCGGGCACCGCGAAGACCGCGACACGTACCCCGAACCCAGGCCGCTCACCTCGCTCCTCCCCTTCCGGCGGGGAACCCGCCCCTGTCACGTGCCCCAGATCACCACAGTCATTGGCTCGGCCTGGCACAGGCAGCGCGGGGACGAAGGTCAGCGCAGCGACGACCGCACCTACGGCGCACAGGGGCCACAGCCGCCTTAGCCCGCCCCTTCCGGCGGAGGCCCAGCCCGCCTCCTGTCACGTGCGCCCGAGCTCGGCAGCCAATGGCTCTCCCTGACCCTGGGAGGCGCGAGCGCCTGGGAGGGGCCGAGGTCTGCGCGGTGACGCAGGCGCGCTCCCGGCGGGTCGGGACTGCCTAGGAAAGAGAGAAAAAAGAAGCGGGCGGGCGCAGCAAGTCCTTAAAGGGGCCGTGTGCTAGGCTGCCTGGGCGACGCGGGGAGGGCCCAAGGGGTGCGAGCTCGGTCTCCACGCCGCGGTAGCCTGTCATCGCGGTTTGCGATCCCCGGGCCCTGTCATCGCGACGGGATGGCCCGCGCGTATCTCCCGGGGACGCCAGAGACTACCCCCCAACCCCGCTTCCACGCGCTGCCCAAGGGGGACAAGGGGCGGGCTCCCCCAGGCCCGGGATCGGACCGAGGCTTCTCCTGGTGCTGAGGTGGGGTTCGGCGGCATGGAAAGGGGCGGCCCCCGGAGGAGCCGCGGGAGGATCAGCACGACCAGGCCCCAGGCACCTGCCGGCCCATCCCGCGGCCCTGGTACCCACCCCCTACCCCACCCCCACTCCCGCCCTGTCGTCGGACGCCGTGCAGGTACCCGCTGGAGGCGCTGGCCTGTGCTCCTGCCGGGCTCCGTCTTTCCCCAGGACGCCCTTCGCCCCTGCCCTTGAGCAGTGCAGGCCGCGGCTGGCCTCGCCGCGCCCCTCAGTCAGTCTGGGGACACCTTGGGTTTGCCCCTCGCTTCTCGTGCGGCCCAGGCCCGGATCCGTCGCCCGTGCACACCCGGGATTCCCCGGGATTCCCAGCTGTAGGCTCGGGGACCAGCAGGCCCTGGGGGTCTGCTCCTGACACGCTCCCGGCCAGGTCCTGGTGGGCTGCTTTCTCCTCACCTCTCCCGCCTGCTGCACCAGAGGGTCCGCTCAGGGCCAGGCCGGAGGCCTCACTCGCCCCTGCTTGGACCCTGCGCACTGTGTGCCCCCCCACCCCACGGGCTGAGCGGCCCCCACTCGCTTCGTCTCACCCTTTCTTCAGGAAGGCCTGCCTCACCCGGGCACTGAGCCCCACCTCCTGCTTCAGGGTCTTTGAGGCGGGTCTCCACTGTGCAGGGCAAGCCGTTTGGAGGTTTTTAGACTCTCAGGTGGATGCAGAATGGGAGGAAAGCACCAAAAACGGGGCGGGGGGTGCGGGGGGGCCTGAACAGCACCGCTGTTCCTAGTGGCAAAAGGTGGATACGGCTCAGGTGTCCGTCAGCAGACGCTGGAGTCTGTCCTTAGGTGACCACATGGATGAACCTTGAAAGCAGGGCACTTAAAGAAGCCAGGCGCGAGGGCCAGATACCGCGATGCCCCCTGGTAAACCGTCCAGAGAGGGCAGGCGTGTGGACACAGCAGAGCGTGACTGTCCCCACACGAAAACCCCAAGTTGTATGTTTGCAAAGCGTGGCATTTATGGTACGTGAATTATCTCCCAAAACAGAGTTGGAAGAGAAAGGGCAGTTGAGAAGCACGCCAGCCCTCGCGAGGCGCCTGGCCCCGGGCCCGAGGTCCACTCCGAGCAAGCGTGGCGGCCTCCGTCCGTCTTTGCTGTGGCCTGGTGTGCCTGCGCCGGTGGACGGGGCTCGTCGGCACGAGAGCAGTTTCTCCCGTCCCAACGGCAGCCTTCTCTGCATCCGGCTCCGCCCCCCGCGCGTCCAGTTTGGGGGGCGCTCTTGCAGCAGGACTCCGGAACGAGCTATCTGTGCCTTTGCCCGGCGCCTCGGTCTCTTCCCGCAACACCCGCGTGCACCCGGTGCCCCGTGATGTCTGCATGGCCCGGTCCCGTCTCCTGCCCACTGCCCTTGTCCTAGCTGATAGGATGTCTGTCCTTCCACTTACTCGGGCCCAGCAGCTGCCTCCTGTCCCCCTACTTCTGCCCTCACACCCCTCGAGTCCACTCACCTCATCCAGCCAGGGTGAAACTCAGTGCTGCCCCCAGGCCCAGCGTCCCAGTTTGGCTGCGTCGCTCCTTCCGGCCCCTCCGCCTGGAAGGCTGCTCCTGGCCGGCCCTGGGCCCTCGCTGGCCTTGTAACAATCCTCCTCCCTCCATTTCCGCAGGCAGCTCTACTTCATTCGGCAGCACTCAAAGCACTGAGACTTCCTATCACACAAGAGTTGTAACCTTAGTACCTTTTTTCTCTGCCCTGAAAACGTGCTGCTACAACGGGCACGTTTTGTTTGGTTTCGTGGTGTGAGGCACACGGTAGGTGCTCGGTAGTGAATGCTGAAGAAAAAGGGTTAGCCCAGGTGAACGTGTTGAGGCCTGGGAGATACTGTAGAACCAACTGGGACTTTAGGGATGAACCCCAGCGGGGTGAACACGAGCCCATCCAAGGCACGTCACGGTCACCAAGTGTGGAAAGGCAGTGACAAAAAGCAGTGGAAGAGAAAGGGCATCATACGAAGCTACGGACCGAGTGGCAGATCTCTCGGCCAGGACGTCACAAGCATGAAGACGACGGCATGAAACTGTTGGAGTTGTAAAAGAAAAACTGTCAACCCAGAACTGTATAGGCAGTGAAATATCCCTCCTAGCGTGAACTAATTGGGGATAGAGCACTTTCAGACGAAGAAAAGCTCTGTGAATTCCGTGCTGGCAGGTCGGCCCTGGAAGCTTCCGTATGGTAAGGTCTCCAGGTGAAAGGCAGACGTAGATGCAAACCTACACCCACAAACGCTGTGGGGAGCACTGTAGTGGGTAAACAGAAGGTTTGTCTTGTTTTCAATTGTTTTCTTATCATTGGCTGCTCACTGGAAGCATAACAGTGGAACATTCGGTACAGAATGTCTGTAGAAGGAAACACACGGCGACAGGAGGGCGAACGACAGAGGAGGGAGGAGGGCAGTCAGTTTCTCAGATCCTTGCGTTTACATGACGTGGTATAGTATTTGAAGGCACTTGTGGGAAGTTCAAGATGCACGCCGAACTACAAAGGTGTAGCTGAAAAGTCAAAACGGAGTAATTTTTAAATAGTCTAAAGGCATCAGTTAAAGGCAAAAAAAGGGAACAGAGAACAGACTGGACAAATGGAAAGGCCACAGATTTAAATCCAGCACTAATAATAATTACATTAAATGTCAATGGTCTAGACACCTCAGTTGAAAGGCAGTGATTGTCCAACTGAATTAAAAAGACCCAAGTGTATAGTGTCTACAAGAAACCCACTTGGAATGTAAGACTTGGATTGAAAGCAAAAGGACCAAGAGAGATGTAACATACCAACACCAAGAGAATGAGAGCCAGAGTGGCCCGACCTACATCAGACAAAGTGGACTTTGTAACGAGACGTTGCCAGGGAGGGTGCTCGCTCCTAATAACAGAGTCCAAATAAATGAAGCAAAAGCTCGCAGACGTAAAGGGAACATAGACAAGTTCATTTGTAAACTTTAAGAACAAGCAGGGAGGAGATCAGGAAGGGTAAGAGAGACCAACTGCCCATCACGGACTTGACCTGGTTTGTACTTGGCAGGACACTCCACCTGACGGCAGTCAGATGTTCTTTAGAAGTACACACAGAACACGTATCAAGGCAGACATGAAACAAATCGCTACAAATTTAAGAGGATGGAAACCATACAGAGCTTATTTTCTAACAGAATTACATTAGAACTCAATAACAAAAATATTTGGAGAGTCCCCAAGTATTTGAAAGTTAGCTAACAGACTTCTGTAATCCATGGGTCTAAGGGAAAAAAAAACTCAATGGAAATCATAAAATATTTTGAAATGCATGAAAATGAAAACAACATAAATATGTATGGGAGGTTTATAGTAGAAATGAAAGGCCCCAAAGCAGTAACCTAATCTTCCTCTTAAGAAGTAGAAAAAGAGGGGCGCCTGGGTGGCTTAATCGGTTGAGCGTCCGAGTTTGGCTCAGGTCATGATCTCACGGTTCGTGAGTTCGAGCCCCACATTGGGTTCTGTGCTGACAGCTCAGAGCCTGGAGCCTGCTTCGGATTCTGTGTCTCTTCTCCATGCCCGTCCCCCACTCACATTCTCTGTCACTCAGAAATAAATAAATGTTGAAAAAAAATTTAAAAGAAGCTAGAAGAAGAAGAATTAAACCCAGAATAAGCAGGAGGAAGAAAACCGTAATGTAGAGAAATCAATTAAACAGAAAACAGGGAAAACTTTAGGGGGAAAACATCAAACAGAAAGGCGTTTCTTCGAAATGATCCGCAACATTGATAAGCCTCCAGGTAAGACCTCAGGCAAAAAGAGGAAACGGAAACAAATGACCAGTATCAGGAACGAGAGGGAGCGTCATGTCTTACAGACGCTAAAAAAACGATAGAGTGCACTGTGGACACCTTGTTCAGCAAAGTACCAGCAAGTCAGACCGGCAATGCACAAAGCCTCCACTGGGACCCAGCGAGGCTTATCTCAGGAACAGGAGGTTTGCTCCACGCCAGGTCTGTGGCGAGTCCTCCCTGCCTCTTTCAGCATCAAAACAAAGAAGAATCCTGTGGTAATCTCCTTAGATGAAGAAGAGGACATTTGATAAAATGCAAAATGCCCTCATGATGGCAACTCAGGAAAGGAGGAGTGAACTTCCTGACCTGATAACCACACCCATCAAAACCTAGGGCAGACATGTCCTCTGTGTCCTTCACGGTGGGCGACAGCTTCCCCCCGAGATCTGAAACAAGACCAGGACTCCGTTCTTCCCCTCCAGGTTCGCGCTGTGCTGCAGGCTTTCCCCACACAGTAAGGGGAGAAGGAGATACGAAAGCCCTAGAGAGGAGAAAGGAACCCGCGAATGGTCTTTATTTGCAGATGCCCCGCAATCGTGTGCAGAGACGATGCTTTGTAACCTACCAAAGAGCTCCTAGAACAAAGGGGCTTAGAAAGGTCACAGGGTACAAGATCGATGAACAAAATCAATGTTACATACATGTTAACCACACCAGAACAACTGGGAAATTAAATTTAAAGACGACACCGACAACAGCAGTAAAATCATGAGACACTTAGGTAAGCAAAGTGCACTGAGAACTGTAACGTGGCGAGGTCTGGACACAGAGACCCCACATTCACAGGCCGGCAGCCTCAGTCTTGTCGAGAGTTTTAAGTCTCCGTTGTGGACTGAACTGTTCCCCTCACCCAAAGTCATGTTGAAGACCTGACCCCCCCCCCCACCCCCGCCACGTTGACTTTACTTGGAGGTCGTGTCATGTCGCGAGATGGGTCCTGGTCCAGCAGGACTGGCGTCCCCTAGGAGGCAGGGGTCTCTCTCCGTGTGCGCGGAGGGAAGGCCACGGAGCCAACGAGAGGAGGCTTCTCGCCCCCCTCGAGCCAGGAAGAGGCTGGCAATCAGATCTGACTTCTGTCTTCTGGAACTATGAGGAAACGGTTTTCTGTTGTTCTGAAGCCCCTGTGTTGGGAGCCATGTTGGGCTCACAGGTTGAGACGTCTGTCTCCCTGTGCGGAAAAGGCAGATGTTGCAAGGTCTCCTGCCGACCAACTGGCGCCCAGTACTATCTCCTTCTAATAACCTTTCTGGCCTGGGCTTCTTGAACTGCTCTGGTTGGACTCAAGGGATGTAATGCCCTTTTGTTTTATGGCATTTAGATAAGCGAAGGGACCTGGAGTGCGATGCCTTGATGGATAATAACTGAATGAGAGTAACCTGGCCAGAAGTAACTTCAAAGTTGCCTCCTGGGGATAGGTTACACAAATTGATCATACAGAAAAGCAGTTATGAATGGGCTAAAAATCAGTGTAACTTATGTAGACTTTAGGCCCCTATTGTGTAAATTCACTCACTTAGCAAAGGAACTTAGGCAGGCATTAGAGAATTACGTCCTTACCAAGTGAGTTACCCTTCCCCCATTGTAGTTTAGAAAGCTAGACAAAATGACTCCTAACCTATCTATAGACAATTAACGTAAGTCTTAAGGTAGCAATATATGCGCCATCTGCTTGCTCAGGGTTACACCAACAACCCTGCTTTCTTCTTGGACAAAACTCTCTCTGCTATAAATTTAGCCCTACTTCAAAAACGGTGTATGTTCATTAGCTCAGGAACAGAATAAAAAAATAGCTAAGAGAAGACTGTTTCCTTCAAGGTCTGGGGAAATGACATAATACACACTGTCTTCTTTATCTTCTGAGAAAAAATAATGCTCACTGATGTAATGTCACTCACGGCCTATTAATGAAGACATTGAGACCAGCGGGGCAGAGACACCTGCCTGGTTCCAGAAGCCTCGCTGCTCTCTCGAGTCATCACTGGGCCAACACTGTTCGCCCCCCGGGGACCCCTGAGAGTGCCGCAGCAGGCCCCGGCACGTCCGGCGTGTGGTGGTGTTGCAGCAGCTTGAAAATCCCCACACTGATCGACAGATTCAATGCAATTCCAATTAAAACCTCAGCAGACTTTTTTTTTGGGTAGACTTCTACAAGTGGACTCCAAAACTAAAGCAACAGTCAAAACAATTTTATTTTGAAAAAGTAGAAAATACGTAGAACAAAAGGGACTCGTTTGCACTGAACTTTCAGCTGCGATGACAGGACGCTGGGGTGCTAGGCTGAGGGCGACCCCAAGAAACAGACCCAGAAAGACATGGCCAGGAGATTTATCATCATTCAATGGACAGAAAAAAGCCTTCAACAAGTGATGTCAGAATAACAGGATGAACACATGGGAGGGATGGCTGTCAGCCTCTTCCTCATACCACAGACGGAAGCTCATTGTGAAGGGTCACACACCCCGACGAAAGGTAAAACTGAATCTTCTAGAGAACAGAAGAGAAGATCATTAGGACCCTGGGTGGGCAAATGTTTCAAAGAACACAAAAAGTCAAGAACCAGAAAAGAAAAAATTAACTGAACGTTACTGAAATTAAAACCCGCGCTGGTCAGGTGACAGGCAGGCAAGTGCACTTAGGTGTGTCAGAGGGTCTGTGTCACAGTATGTCCTGCGTTCCTGCAGATCGAGAGAGGCCGTCCAGCACAAAACGGGGAGAAGACTTGGACAGGCACACGACCGACCGCTCGGCACATGAGAAGGGGCTCAGCATCCTCAGGCATCAGAGAAATGCAAATGAAGCTCAGAAGGAGATGCTGGCACGCGCCCACCTGAGCTGCTCACGGAAAGAACGACCCCGGCGAATGACAGCAGAGACGTGGACAAACTGGAACCCTCGCGCACTGCCGACGGGCACGTACGCCGTTATCACCACTTTGGGAAAAGTCTTGGCAGTTGTAAAGTTAAGTGCACAGTAACATCATGGCTCAGGCACTCTCTGTCCAAATGTTTACCCACGAGAAATGAAAATAACGTCCACGAAGAATTATCCAGAAATGTTCCCAGCAGCTTTATTCAGAGTAACTAAGAATGACGCAAACCCAAATGTCTGTCGAGGAGAATGGACGGCCTATGGGGTCTGCGGACTGGATGATTCCTCGGTGGTGCCCGGACGCCCGGGAGGATCGCCGACGCCCAGGAGGACCATGGATGCTGGGAGGAGCACGGATGCCCAGGAGGAGCACGGGCGCTGGGAGCACTATTGACGCCAGGAGGACCGCCGATGCCCGCCGATACATGCAGCCACGTGGATGCGCCTCTAGCGCCTGTTGCATGAAGTGAGGCACCAAGGAGCAAACCGTCTATCTAGTCTATCTCGATATAACCCAAGGGCAAAACTAATCCTTGGTGATAAAGGCCAAGTGCTAGTTGCACGCAGAGGGTGTGGATAGTCTGGAAGGCGGCGGAGGGTGCAGCTTCCTGGGGCCTGGGGGTGAATGCCGCAGCCCCGCGGGCGGGCGTGGTGGTTACACCTGCAAACGTGTATCCCACCTGCTCAGGTTGCTTACTGAAGATCGCGGTTTCACAGCTGCAGTTCGTACCTCAGTTAAAACTCTTGTGAGCACAAGGCCGCAAGCCTAAGACTCCGGTGAGGGTGCAGAGCAGGAGGGGCGGCCTCAAGGTGGGGGTCTTTGGGCCGGTACCGGCGCTCTGGCCTGGCCGAACGCCCGTCAGTGCCTCCTGGACCAACGTGCGAGCTAGCAGCCCCACTGAGCATCTTCCCACAGGTCACGCGTGTCCATCAAGTCACGTGTGAGCACGTTCGTGGTGCGAACAACCCGCACATCCCAGCGTAGCGGCAAGCAGGCACTCCTCTCCACCTACCCTGTGGCTGCCCCACAGCCAGCCACTCTCGCCCTGGAGGCGGTCGCTGGACCAACCAGAAGGGACCTGAGGGCAGGAGTGTGGTGCATGTGCACACCCGTCTTTGGAAGAAGGAAAAGGAGAGGCGGCACAGGTGGTGGTCAGTGAGGCTGGAGGGCGCGGCGGGAAGGAGCCACCGCCCCACTGCGTCGACCCAGGGCTCTGGGCAGGGGCTCCGGAAAGGCCGCCTGCAGCCACACACGTGTGCCTGGCACTCACAGGCAGCAAGCTGCCAGTGTGTGGGCGACTCGGGAGACCCCGCTCCGGTGGCCCTGCCACCCTTGTCTCCCCAGAGCAGAGCAGGGCAACCACCTGGTGCTGGAGTGGCGCTCTGGGATGTGGGCGCATGTGGGACACAGCTGCGGGCGCTGCCGCCGGGACCCCGGCCCTGAAGGCGCCGTGGCTGTGGACCGGGGCGGGGGGGGGGGGGCCCGGGGTCAGCAGACAAGAGCGAGGGTGCTGGGGTGCACAGCGGCTTCCACCTCACACAGACGTAAGAAATAGAAAACCCTTTTATTAACATGTTTTACATTTACAGTTTATTAGCTAATCAACATCAACATGCAAAAATAAGCGCTAAATACAAACCTCTACGGTATGGTTTCGTGTAAACTACAATGGTTCGTCGGATTGGAAAAGTCACCGGTGGGTACTTCAACTGAACTACTAGCTTCTGTAAGGAAGGAGCCGCGGCCAGGCCTCTGCGGGACTCGGCCCCGCGGGTCTCCACGTGAATACATTCTCAAGCAGGAAATAAGGCTGCACGAATGACGTGACATTGAACCTAGCACACCCTGACCCCGCCCCGGCGCCGGCTCCCGGGGCCGCAGTGCGGCGAGGGAGGCAGCGCCGGGCCTCTCCGGGCGCCTCTCCCGGCCCAGGCTCAGGCCCCGGGGCGCGGCGGGCGGAACGCGGTCGGGGGCGCAGAAAAAGAACCGACTCCTGTTTCCGCGGCGGCCGAGAAGGTCTCGCTGAAAGGGGAAGGCGGCCAGCAGCGCGCGCTCCGGGAGTCCCACCGCGGAGAGGCTGGCCCCAAGCACGCGCGCGCTGCCCCCACTCCTCTCCTCTTAGGCGGCCCAGCGTCGCTCACTGATCTTTGGTCGCAAGAAACAGAAACGCAGGCGGGCGGGGGCGCGGGGCCCGGGGCGCAGGGCGGCCCGGCCTACATGATGTACACCTTCTCGGCTTGTGAGAAGTGGAACACTTCTTTGGTCCTCGGGCACACGACTTTGTCGTCTTGACGGATAGACAGCAGAGACTGAAAGACAACGGGCCGCGTGAGGGCACGCAGACAGGCGCGCACGCCGCGGCCGGCTGCGGGAGCGCTCCGCCCCGCTAGAGCCCTGCCCTCGAACCCCCGACCCTGCTGCTTCTCCGGGGGCCACGCCGGCCGCGATGTCTGCACCCGGCGCTGCACCCGGCGCGGAGGGGAGGCCGACCGGCTGCCCCTAGCTTCTTCCAGGCCCCTCCCCTTTCCCAGGCCCCGCCCCCTCCCCGGGCCGACCCCCTGCCGGCCCCGTCCGGGCCCTCCCCCACCCCTGCACCGCCCCTGGGCCCCTCACGTTGTAGCCGTAGACGTAGCCGTTGGGCAGCATCATGGGCGGGTTGTTCTCGTTCATCACGTCGCCGGAGATCTTGCAGACCAGGCGGGAGTTGGCGCAGTGCGCCATGGGCAGCGGCTGCGCCAGCTTGTTCAGGGAGCGGCTGCACACGGGGCAGTCGGGGCTCTTGGAGCTGCCGTCCTCCTTGTAGCACTGTCTGCACTCGGGTTAAGGAGCGGCGCGGGGGAGGGCTGCGCGGGGCCGGGCTGCGCGGGGCCAGACACGAAGCCCAGAAAAACCCTGCATCTGGCGGGGAAATGGCCCCACTGAGGCCAGAGTACGTCCCAGTCGGGACCTCTGCCCGGTGCCCCCGCACCCCTGCCACGTCCCCACTTGCGGCCCTCGGGCGGGTCCCACCGCATGCTAAAGCCAACAGGCCGGGACCCCAGGAGGCCCACGTGCTGCCCTCCAGCCGGCCCCTCCGGCCTCGGGGTGAGCGGCCCGCCCTGTGAAGCAGCCGAGGCGCTCGGCTGCCAGTTGAGCTCAGACCCACAGAAGTCGGAGGGATTCTCGGGAATCACAGGGGGCAACTGTTCCACACCGTCCGGGTCCCAGACGCCAGAAGGCAGGCCACACGCTGGCCGTCCGGTTGGCGCGCAGCGTGCCAGGCAGCCTTTGGGAACGAGAGAGGGCGGAGAGCGGCTTGGTGCCCAGGTTTCCAGAGACCAGGCGAGGACCCTGGGCACGCCTGCGCCACCACCCGGACCGCCTCAGTGGGGATCCCACAACAGAAGCCAGGGGCACGGGTCTCCGGTCGGGAGGGTCGCAGCCCCTCTTTCCCGGTGGAGGACAAGAAACTCCGCACCGGAACCCCCGGCTGAGAAGGGCCGAGCACCGCGGGGCCGCCTGCCTTCCAAAAGGATACGGTGTCTTGATCGCCGAGAGGCCAGCCTGCAGCGTCAGGGTGAACACGGAGTTGTTGCCCAGCTGGTGCAGCCGGTAGTTGTCGTAGCGGAACTGCTGGATCAGCATCCGCCACCGGGCCGGGTCCAGCAGGTCCTGGAAGAGACGGGCCAGAGAGGTGCTGGGACGCTCCAGGGGACAGCTTTAAAAAGCCCACTGTGGCCCCTGACGACAGAAGGCGTGCCCCCACGAACCCACACCCGCCCGCCGAAGAGCCGCGTGGGGTGCCTGAAGCCCGGACCCCGAGCCCGCCCACAGGACCGCCAGTGTGTTCTGTGTGGGCACAGACGGTAGAGGGTGGGGGTCCTGCGGCTTCACGGCAAGAAGGGGACTCAGCGGTCTAAGGAAGCTGGGCACGGATAAAGGCACCGAGGTTCCAGAAACGGACCTCCTGGGACAGGAGCCGGCGCCCCGGTTCAGGCCGGAGCAGCTCAGAACAGAACATCAGGCCTGGCGCACCTGTCTCCAGAGCCTTCCAGGCTGAGAGTCTACAAGTGCAGGAGGGGAGGGCACGCACCAGCTGGACTGAAACCCTGGAGGTCAAGCGCAAAGGTCAGGGGTCCCGCGTCAAAGGGGAGGCACAGGGCCGCACGGGGAGTCCGAGTCCAGGGCAAATATCGCACTTCACTCTGATGTTAAAACCACACGTCTTTAATGTTATTTTTACCGCAGCAAAGCCCCCAGAGGACCAAGCCCACAGTCCAGAGGCTCCATAAACCCCTCTTGGAGACCCTTGGCCTCGGACCTCTGGTGTGGCCACCTCTCTGAGACCAGAGCACTTCGTCTTGCTTCTTGTGACTTCTGAGTCACCCGCTCAGACCTGTGACTTCCCGTCACGAGGGGCGAGGACTGTGCTCCCTTCACACGGTATTCGGGGCACGCCGCCGTCCTGGCACTTCCCCTCGGGGCCCGAGCCCGCCCAGGCTCTGTGCGCGTCCGGTCTTCCTCTCGCGCGCTGCCCCGTCTCCCCGACCCCCCGCTGGCCTTGGCTGTGCACCGCTGCCGGGGGCTTCTCTTCTGCGCTGTCTGGGTGTCTCCCTGAGGGTCAGCCCTCCGGTCCTCAGGCTGTGCATGCCAGCACTAGCCTCACTCCTTCCTGGCGTCGGGAGGCCTCTCCAGAGAAGGGGCGCACAGGCCCTGCAGACGCCGTCCTGAGCAGGACTCACTTGCTAGGGGGCAGGCCCTTTCTGCACTTCTCACGAACCTTCTCCAGAGCAGGGAAGAGAAACGTGAGTTCAGACTCACTCCCTCGAGATCTCCGTGAATGGAGATCATATTACAGGATACTCTTGACACCACAGGACCGGGTGCGTCCAGTCAAGGAGGAGAAGCTTCCAGTCGCCCTGCAGACGGCCTGGGGCCAAGCACTCCAGCAAGTGGGGGCGAGGTCTGCTCTGCTGTGCCCCTGCAAAGGTGCTGGCGGCCCACAGAGCCGTGTGGGGCACGCAGGACCTTGGACAGAGCCCAATGCCCAGGCTCAGAGAACAAGGCTGGTTCAGCCCACAAGGAAGGCAGTTACTTCACCCCCTCTTGGGGACAGGCTGCCAGCAGCAAGAGGAGCACAGGGTTGAGTGCCGTGTCCCTCGCTGTGACACTGCCGGCAGGAGGACCTTCAGGACCCACAGGGTCAGGAATGGGACAGGTTTCCTTGCCAGAAGACACGGGAGGAAGGGAGCCTCACCTGACGCTGCTGGCACTGTGATCTCGCGTTTCCAGACTCGAGACGGTGGGAAATACACCACCAGGCCCGTGGGACTGTCACAGGGCCCAAGCAGACGATGGCGGAAAACTAGGGGAGGAGCTGAGCAACAGACACCTAGAACTGGGGCCACAGCCGGGACAGTGCGGACGCGGGGCCACACGGAGCCCATGTTGCCCCAATGGGACTGGTGCAGGCTGCCGCGGAGAGCCCCAGTCTTCATGGAGAGCGGGCAGCTAAGGGGTCAGAAGCGGGACGGCGGCGGGGAGGCCGAGGAAAGGCCAGCCCCGTCGGAAGCGGCAGAGCGCGCGGCGGCCGCGTGCTGCTGTCCTGGAGATGGGGGGCGAGGGGAGGGCAGAGCTGCGCGCGAGGACACGGAGTCGAACCGAAGTGGTCTCTCAGCATAGTCCCATTTACAGTAAGATGCGTAAAGACAAAAGTGACTTAAGGGCGGAACTGCTCGTCAAAAGAAAGCAGAACTTTATGATCTGGAAACTTCTGTCCACGTTGCAAAACATGAGAAGGCTGCTCTGGAAAGGCCAAGAGGCTTTTATAAGGACACTTGTGTGGGCGTGACCAGACTGATGGCCCAGGAACCCCAAGGGGGAGCAGCCGCAGGCATGGGGGAAAGTTGCTGGAACGCCCAGGTTTTCCAAGACGGGGCTGTGAGCTACTCAGCTATGAACATGGTGACAGTTTTCAGGACAAGGGAAGAAGGAACCCCAAAGGCAGATCAGGGTTACAGGGCTGCCCCTAGGTTTCCACAGGGGGAGCCACCGCCCGGTTTCAAGAGGCCAGACACCCTGCCCCGGCACAGCGAAGCCAAGGGGGCTGGTCAGCGATGCTGCGCGGCCACCCCAGCCCGACCCCACGTGGACCCGCAAGGTCCAGGGCAGCGAGGGAGAGAAAGACCGGAGGAGAGGACGAAGGTCAGCAAGGACACGGGCAGCCAGGGAGAAAGGTGGGGGAGCAGGTGAGGCACGCGGAGCCGAAGGGCCTTCTAGGCTGAGGCCCCCGCGCACTGTTCCGACCAAACTGCTCACCAGCAAAATGGGAATGGGACGGGAAAGGGCCCGTTTGGGGTGCTGATCACTCTCCGAACGTGGAAGTGATCACATTCAGGGTCCCCAGCCCTGAGGGCCCACGGGCAGGGGTTACCTTATAGGGCGAGATGTGTGTGTCCGGTGGGAAGGCCAGCATGCCCATGACCTGGCGGACCTCGTCCAGCTGGCTCCCCTCGGCCTGACTGAAATGCTTCCTCGCGTGTCTAGAAAACAACATTTTGGGCCATCTAAGTCTGCAGTTTTACCTTTAAGAATTTGCACTCACAGTGTACGCCAGAGCCTCAGTACCAAATAGGCCCCCCTCCTCACGTGGCCTGGGCCGGGATCTGCTGGGAGCTCAGCTCAGCAGGGCCCCCTCCTCATGGAAACAAGAACGAGACGAGGTTCAAGGCCTCAAGCACAGATTCCTACTCAGGAAACAGCCGGAGGCAGCGACCCAGCTGGAAAGGGCACCCACCCAAGCCCTTCCAAGTGACCCTGGCGTACAGGGACCCAAAGCCCAACAACACTAACGGCGCCCGGACGCCCACCAGCCCCCCGCCCCCGGCACAGCCCTGGGAACCCCCGGAGACGGTCTGGCCCTCCGGGTTCTGACTCTCAGGAGACACGGAGCTCACAGGTCGGGCCCCGGGGCTGCGTCTTCCCACACAGCCTGCACCTGGGGCCCTGGGGCCCTGTGCGTGCACGCCAGCCTCCTTCCCAGAGGCCCCCCTCTGCCCTCATGCCTGCCCTCCGTCCACACTCCAAACGGCACATCGTCTGCGCCTGGAACCACCCAGCCCAGGACAGGTGGACACGAGGGAACCCACGGCCCTGTGCCCACATGGTAGGTCACACTCTTGCTGTCAGGAAGGCTGTGGGCACCGGACAGGAGGAGCCTGGGTGCCTGGCCCCAGCGTCCTGCTCGGGAACTGGGAGAGAGGAAGCTGCCTGTCACAGGCCCGGCCCGGCCCGGCAGGGCAGGGCAGACATGTGCCCGCCAGTCACGCCACGCCTCATCTCCCGGAGCCCAAAAGGCCTGCCCCGTGAAGTCGGGAAGGGGGTGTGCCCTCTGCCGAGAACCGCGAGACCACCTCCACGTACCTCACGGCATCCAGTCTCTTGTTCTGCCGGATGAGTTCAATGAACTCCTGAATCCTGAGGCTGAATTCCAGGCAGCTCTGGGGGTAAAGACAAGACAAGGCCTGGGTAGTGTCACCACAGAGCCACGTCCATGGGCCGACCCTGCCAGACCAGCTGGACACCGCACACCCGGCCAAGAGAACTTAGAGCCAGCAGGGAGGTGGGACTGATGCCCAAACTGTAGTGTCCGCCTGCAGGCCACGTGTCCCTGGCACAGCAGGAGCAGCCCCGCACCCGGGGTCCACGGCCCTGAGTGTGTGCCCGGGGACGGCTGGGCAGGTGCCGCCTGAGGGGAGGACGCTGGAGGCTGCCCTCGGTGCGGAGCGCGTGGGGCATGACGTCCCCTGTGCAGCGGCCCCGTGAAGACAAGTTTCTGAACCCTTCAAAGGACGGAGCGGCTCTCCCGGCCGTTTAATCTGCATAAAGTCACGAGCACAGGCTCTCGGAGCCTTCTCCTAGCCCAGCTGCATTTCCCAGCCTTGGCCTCAGGATCCCGTGAGGCACTGTCCACCTCAAGCTGCTCTGGGCCAGGCAGGCCGGTCCCTACCTGAGGCCCTGACGCCCGGTCGGGGGAGAGGCGGGGAGGTGGCGTCTCACAGGGGAGCATCGGCAGGGGCAGCAAGCGGGGAGCAGGAGGGAACCCAGGTCCCTGAGCAGGGACACCGGGGGAGGACCCTCGGGGTGGGGTGGGGGTGGGGACAGTGCAAAGGGACACCCGGGGAGAATGTTCCAGGCAGAGAAAGGTCCAGTTCAAATGCCCTGGGGAGGGTGGGCGGGACTAGGTCAGAGCAGTGGGGCGGGGGCCCCGTGGGGCAGCGAGGGGCGGGTGGCAGAGCACACCAGTAGCGTGGTCGTTTGTGTGGAAGCCCGAATGCCAACTCTGAAATCTTAACGATGCCGGTCCAATTTGGGTTCAAACTCTACGACTGGGGACGGGTGAAGGCAGGCAAAATGAGCTTTTGTCACCTGAGATGAAAAAGCTGGATTATTCTGCAAAAGTAGGAATTTGAACTATAATATCTTCGTGGGTTCAGAAAACATTCAGTATTTTCGACCAGAAACAGAATTAAGTGGAGTTCAGGGAAGGTCTCTGGGTTTCCCACTCATCTGTCACGTTGCCTTCCGTAGCTCCTGGGTCACAGGACGGCGTGGACAGAATCCTCCAGGGCGAGTCAGTCAGCCAACCCCAAGTGTCTAAACCTTAAACTCCAGTGTGCCGGCCACGTGGGTCCCCGCCCCCCCCCCCCCCGGGCCTCCGAACGTGCACGCGGGCATTCTGATGCAGGGTCTCAGCCGGACCCCGTGAGGGTGCCTCCATGGACGCGGGGGCGGAGCACCGGCTGATGGGACCTGCCTTGGGGCCCCGCAGGCCAGCAGAGGCAAAGGTGCAGAGAACCACCTACCTGGTGCCCAACATGTCCACACCACAGGTGCTCAGGGCAAGGTGGGTTTCCCTGCCCTCGCCCCTCCTCCCCTGCCCTCTGCACCAGACAGCAGTCTGTCCCGCCCCCTAACTGGACGGAGCTGATGCCGTGTGCTGAGTGGCGGGCACGGCACCAACCGTGAACAGAAGAGGTCCCAGCCCCAGCGATGGGCTCCCTTCCAAGGCCAGACCAGCAGAAGCCAAGGCGGGGAGCGGGGGTGGGGGAGGTGCCCTGCCTGCCTCCCCAGGGCAGCCGATGATGGCCGCTTCTGCGCTCAGGGGACGCCGGGAGCTCTGACACCAGGAGGGCGCCACCAGGCGGACGTTCGGAGGAGCAACGTCACGGTCAACACTACGCTTCACACGACCGCACGTGCAGACGCGTTCAAGGACCTGGGGCTCCGCTCTCGCGGCTGACCTTCCAGACGGCCTCACGTGCAAATACAAACATGCTCAAAGTTAGGGGCCCGACTCCCACGAGAGACGGCATGATCCAGGTGACCGCGCCGAGCGCCGAAGGCTGAACACCGTCGCTCGTGTGCTACCTGCAGGGGGCCTGGCGCCTTCACGGTCGTGACTCCACGGGCTTTCTGGACAGGCAGCCCGGATCGCCCCGGGGCGTCCAGACACCAGAGCCAGCCGACGCTCACCGTTATCTTAGAGGTCGTCTCAACCACGGGAAACTTGGGTCTCAGAGTCTGTTTTCTTGCCTAGGGCCTCCTGACTGTGGTCCGGCACGGCCCCTCCCCGGCCTGCGTGTGTGAGCGCACGCGGGCATGCACACGTACGCGCTGCGGGTACTTGGCTGCTCTGCCGTGTTCTGCCGACACTTTGTAATGAGCATATCTTCACGCCCAACGTGCTTCCGGGTGGCTGTCTACACACTCTCCAGTGCACAGTGACAGGAACCTGCCATCCGCGGCCTAGGCCGCCCGCCCACCCGTCCGCCCCCACAGCGGCTGCGAGGCCCCGCCTGAGACCCGGCCCAGGGGGACGTGCCCTGGCCAAGCAGCGGTGTTGTCTGGAGGCACCGGGGCTCGCAGGAACCGGCTGTCGGGCCAGGAAGCCTCTGTCCCTCCGGGCCGGGCTCCCGCCGTGCGGCACAGCTGTGGGGGCTGGAGCAGGGCAGCAGGGTGAGTGTTACATACCAACTCTGGCTTTCCTTTTACGGGTTCCATACCAACATCCTCACTCTCTTTAGGGGAGCCACTGGCCATTCTACTTTTCCGTCCCGTCTTCGCGTCGTGCTCGCTTTGGCGGCCCTGAGTGGCAGAGAGCGTCACCCTTGGCTGGTGACTATACGCACACGACAAGCTCAACCGGGGAGAGGTTAAAGGCGTTCGGTTTAGAAAACAGAAAACAAACAGTTTTTCTAACGGAGGCAGGAGAAGGTTAAAAGAAGTTACACATTTCTGCAAGCCCCATGGTGACAACACCTTTCAGGAAGCACGCTTACATTTATAACTTAGGTGTCAGTGTCTATTTCTTAAGCTGCTTGTAGCTCTCAAGAAAAGCTGTATTCGAGAACATCCCAGCCTAGCACTTCGCACCTGCGCAGGTGGACAGGGCTTCCTGGCGGGGCGCTCCTGTACCGGGGACTGAGGCGGACTCGGCACTGCCTAACAAGCTGAGCACACGCAGGCAGGCGGCACCTCGCCCCTTCAGACCTCAGGCTCAGAACATCTGTCCAAACCATAACGCAGAAGGGGGTGCACCCTTCAGGGATCTTACCTAAAACCCAGACACCATGACCAAAAACAAAACCCCAAACCCACACCGAACCCCAAACCCCACCCTATGAACCGGACGCGAAGAACTCTGAACCAACAGGTGAAGGCACGTTGGTTCCAGCAGGTGCTCGCCCGCAAGCCCCGCCCCGCGCCCGCACACCTTCATCTTGCGCAGCCGGGACTTGTTGTCGTGGCACCAGGCCAGGCAGGTGGCGGTCTCGCGCCTCTCCAGGGACTCCTCCACTTCTTTGGCAGTCAGGAACATCTCGATGTTCACTAAGTCCTTAGGGGAGGGAACCGGCGTGAGCTCAGTGCACTGGACTCTGGGACCCCCTGTGCCCACGTCCACATGCTCTGAGCTCTCTCCGGTTCGGCAGGGCGCAGCCTGGCAGAAGGACTCGGCCCAAGGCTGTTACAGGCCGTCTGAGCACACCAGGCCCTAGGTACACCAGCCCTGGCACACCGGCCCCAGCACACCGGGTGAGCACGCCGCCCGAGGCCTGCGCTGCTCACACGTACGGTCTCCCAAAAGCAGGTGTGAGTCCCAAACCAAAGCCCCAGTCCAGAACCTACCCCTCCACCCTGCCCGAACACAGGCCGGACCCCATTTCACCCCTTCACAATCAGACCTGGGAACCCCAGCAAACCCATGCCCTCATTTTCCGTTTTTTTTTCCCTCTGAAGATTTATTTGAGTGAGATTTTTGAGAAGGGGCAGTGAGGGTGGATGAGTAAGGCTGTCTCCGCTTCCCGTTTGCTCTTCTCCCTTCTCGGGTGCCTGCACGACCGGCGAAGCGGCCTACGAAGCCACGTCTGCTGAGCTCTGGCGGATCTGAGCAGGGCCAGGGACTCGAGGTGAGGACATCCACCAGCCCCCTCACACGTCTGCTGAAGTGAAGGAGCCCACAGGGTGCCCGGGGCCTGCACGTCCCCAGCAAGGGGCTGGAGCGCAGCCAGCAGCAAGGACGTGGCCACGCAGGCCGGGAAGAGACGGCGGGTGCTTGTGCGTCGCCACGGGGGAGGCCATGAAGCAAAAGAACGTCAGACGGAGATTCCTGCCCCTCTGGAGTGACTGGAGCAAACACCGCCCCTGAAGACCAGTTTCTCGGTGACCGGAGGGGGAGCGTCCAACACAAAACCCCCTTCAATTCTCGAGCGAACCACGCTGCCGTGCACGCCGGCGTCCCGAGGCCAGCAGGCGAGCTCCGCGCCGCAGACGTGTCCCGGTGTCCTTCGGGCAGGCCCCGCACCGAGCCACTCAGCTCAGGAAAGCGTGGGACGAGTCTGCTTTCTCACTGTGCCGTCTCCACTGATGGTCTGCCCTGGGCCACTCAAGTCGGGAGCTCACCACCGGGCTTCGAGCCTCAGCAGCCCGGGTCGCGTCCTGCTTCCGGCACAAGCAGTGGATGGGGAAGGGAGGGGTGCAGCGGAAGACAGGAGCTTTTCACCACAGTGAAAGCCAGACACTTTCTTTCTACACGTTAACAAGTCCATTCTGGACGGGGGCCTGTGTGGCTCCTTCGGTGGTTAAGCGTCCAACTCAGTTTTCAGCTCAGGTCACGATCTCACAGTTCATGGCTCTGCGCCAACAGTGTGGCGCCTGTTTGGGACCCTCTCTCTCCCCCTCTGCCCCTCCCCTGCTCCTCTATGCACGCTATCAAAATAAATAAATGTAAAAAAAAAAAAAAGTTACGTTATGGCCAACGGTGCTGCGGTTACTGTTAAAACCTGACATTTATAGTAAAAAATATAAACAAGAAATGTAAACGAGAAAACCTACTAATAATCAGGGCTCAGCAGTACCCGGGCTGAGGCCAGCACGGGACGCGCCGTGGACGGGCAGCAGCGGGGCCGGGGCAGAAGAGCAGCTGCCGTAAGGGCAGGGGTTGTGCCACTGTCGGGGGTCAGCGCCCTGGAGACTGCCCGAGCTCTGCGGGCTCTGTCTGGCAGCTCGGCGGAGGGCAGTCTGGGGTGGGTCACGTCTGGTCTGCTTCGCCTAAGTCTTCAGGAGCCACGAGACGGATCCCCAAGCTCACGCGGTCTGAGACCCAACCATGGCTCCCCCGCCCCGCGTCCCAGCTTCGAGGGCAGGAGCGGGTAGCAGGACAGCAAGGTCAGAGAGGGGCAGGCCCAATGAGCGGCTGCTCCGCCCTCGCACGGGGGGGTGGGGGGTGGGGGGGGACACACTCCTTGGTTTCCGCCCCGCCCACGCCTCGCCTTCCCACAAGACCTCCGACAGTAAGCGCTGGGCACTACTGCCCGCCCCACCGCTGTGCACGCCCGTGTTCCGGCTCATTCAGCGGGGCGAGGGCCAGCACCACACCTCACAGGTTGGCGGTTTTCTTGAACCACTTCTTCGACCATTTCTCTGGCATTTTCTTCTCTCTTTTCTAGCACACTTCCCCTGATGGGTCTCCTCATGAGGGCCATCTTTCTCTATTTCCATCTCTGGTTTTCGGTGTTGATCTGAATTCAGAGAGGCAGCCTCTCCTGCTCGTACCTGAGGGTCCCCACCTATGTGTCTTTGGTCTGCGCGGCCTCCGAGTCTCCATCTGTCACACCTTTCTCCTTCCTGCCGACGGGTCTCTGATGTCCACACGTGGCCCCCGGTGGTGGGGGTCACAGCAGGGGCGCTACGCCAGACGGCTGGAGGTGGGCCAGCACGCACACCACACGCCAAAGCTGGAAATCGTCCAGACGATCGGGTGTTGGCTCCTCGTGGGAAGCCGACACTGTGATTTCTAATGCGGACGGGCACAGAAAGACACCCCTGGGGGCATGCCTCTCCTCCAACACCCAGGCTCTATGTGGGGCACGCAGCCCCGTGTGGGCTGCCCTGGAGCTCTCGCTCCACGGCGTCTTTGGATGGACAGAAGTTTCAAATGTTAAGGAATCTTGATACACCAGCGTCCTCGCTGGTGACAGCACCCCACCCTGTTGGGAGCCCTCGCCTCACCCCAAGGGCGTGAGGGTCCTCCTATGCTCCCTTCCGTCAATAGCTGGGAAGCTGGAGGTTCCACGTGGAAATTCTGCAAGGCCCCCTTTACATGATGTCCACGGTCTGACCACTGCCGACACCGTGAATCACAGCAGAGCTGCGGGACCCCTCTGCACCCCACCCAGTCTGTTCTTCACAGAACCACTGGAGCGAGCCTATTAAATCAATGCCTCCACCTCGACGCCCCCCCGCCCCCGTGCACACATCTCAGTTGGGGGGAAGCCCCACTCGACGAGTGCTGCACGTGCCCGCCCCAAAGACACGGCAGCTCCCGGGTCTGGCCTGGGACCCTCCCCTCATCTCTGCAAGCCCACCCCAACCAACCTTCTTTTTTTAATGTTTACTTATTTTGAGGCGGGGAGAGAGAGAGAGAGAGCACAAACAGGAGAGTCCTCCCGCCCCTGTGCACCCCTGGACACGTGCTGTTCAACCTCATGCCTCTCTCCCCATCAAAGCACGTGTTCGGGGCCAGGCCCTCATGGGGCGGGAAGACAGAGGGCAGGATGTCTGTGAGAACCCGAATGACCATGCCTGGCAAACGCAAGGACAGACAGCCTGTCAGTCAGGCGCGAGCTGGCTGTGCTGGGCAGGGAAGAGCAGGGAAGGGTAAGCATGGGAGGAGCAGGCGTGAGGAACCACTGGGTGCAGCGTGAGGCCGGTGGGTCGGGGAGGCAGGCGTGCCGTGGACCCCGCCCCCCACGGTTGACACCACCCTCAGGAGAGCAGAGGGACCACTGCCCAACAGCACAGGGGCAGCCCCCAGCTAAAGCGGCCCAGAAGCCGGGGAAAGATGCACAGGGGTCTGTGACGCCAGGTAAGGGGAGTGAGGACCCTGGACGCCCCACCCCCCGCACGCCGCCGTCACCACTGCCGAGCAGCCTTCCTTCGGGAGCCCCCAGCGCCCGGCTTGCAAGTGCCGAGGCTGGAACAGCATGTTTGTGTAGCTGCCCCGTGGGGACCCTCAAGACAGACGGGTGGGACACGCACCCCCCGCTGGGGAGAAGACCTCGCGGCAGCACAGGTCGCGGGGACGTGCCTGGGGCGTAACTACCAGAAGGGTGGGCACTGGGTGGGAGAGAGCCCTCTCCAGGTTCTTCCTCCCCAGGACGGTCGGCCAACGACAAGCGGCCAGACTTGTCGCCTTGGAAGCGGGCCTGCTCGGCGCGCAAGCCGCCGGGGCGGGGGGAAGCACGCGCAGGCGCCGAGGCCCGCCCGCCCCGCGGCCCCGCCCACCTCGATGCCGCTCTGGCGGGCCAGCCTCACGGCCGTGTTGTAGTAGCCGCAGCGCAGCAGGTGCTCCACCATCATGCGGTCCATGCGCTTCCGCTTCCACATGCTGGCCGCCGCCGGCTGGTCACTGCTGTGCTCCTTGAGGTGCTCGATCCTGCGCTTGCACAGCTTGGCGCTCTCGTCCTCCGCCTGGATGGACTCCACCGCCTGTGACGCGACACGCACGGGAGAGGCGCTCGGGGCGGGCAGTGGTCAGCCCGCCCCCCCCAACACCCGCGATCGGGAGGCAAGGACAAATCAGAGGACGGCAGGGGACATCCCTAGACCTGGTGACGGAACCCAGAGGGAGAGTCCCACACGGCTCCGAGGCGGGGGTGGCTGCGCCTGCATTACTGAGAGGGCGTGTCAACACCTATCACTCTGGACCCGCGGCTGCTCTTCGGCGGGGGCTTCTGGCTTTATGTATTCTGTGGCTACGCTGTCAGCTATGGATAATTTTAAACTTGCTTCCTGGCTGATTAAACCATCTGTTATTATTTCACGACTATCTTCCGTGATGTTTTTTGCAGCTACCGGGAAATGTGCTGTGTCGGTACCGTCCAGGGCAGCAGCCGACTCTCGAGCACCTGGCGTGTGGTCAGTGCAACCGTCTCGAGGTGCCGGGGTCGTGCCCGCTGGCGCCCGTCGGGCCCACGCCCTCCTCGGGCACGGCCTGCTCCTCTGCGACTTCCACCTGCTGCCGGGGTACCTGCCGCTCCTTTGGAAGTGGTTTCCTTCCCCCTGCTGCTTTTAAGACTTTTGTGTCTCCCGTTTCAGTTTTACAGCGTGAAGCCTTCCTAGGGAGGCTCATGTCCGTGTCCCGTCAGGACACTGACCCGGGGACCTCTGCGGCTCTGGGACGCCCAGCCGCTCTCCCTCCACCACCTCGGCTCTCGTCCAAGCCCCCGCTCCACTCTCCCAGGCCTCCTACCCTCTCACGCGTTTTCGTGTTTTTCGCTCTGTGCTGCCTTCCAGATAATTTCTTCACACCCACCTTCTTCCAGCTCACAAACTCTTCCTTAGCCTTGTCTGATTATTAAACGTTAAAAAGTCTGTTACCAGCAAATATTTGAGTTTTTCATTTCAGTTATTATACTTTCCATCTCTTGAAGTTTTATTTGGTTTATTTTAAACTTTCACTCACTCTTTTCACTTTCTGTTCCCTGCAGATACTCTCAGCTGTTTATTCTTCAGAGCCGGTCAAGTCTGGTGGCACCTGACACTCTCCACACCCTACATCTGGACACTGCGCTGCGTCTGCGGTTCCTGCCGTGCCTCGACCACAGTGTCCTGTGTGCCTGGTCCCCTACTCGGCAAACCCGACGCTCTGACTGGAGGTGTCTCCACCCGAGAAGTGCTCTAGTCCACCTGGGCCTGGGGTCCCACCTGCTGGGACCACTTACACCAAGTTCTTCAGACGGAGCTGAGACTGGCTGCAAAGTCTGCTCCTGGGGCACCCTTACGTGACACGCAGTGCTCCCAGGTCCCACCACCAGCCCCGGCCCCCCTCGGTGGCCCTGGTCCCTGGCCGGCAAGGCCCTCTGAGGGCTCGCCTGTGTGGCACAGCCCGCGGGGCAGCAGTGCGTCCTGCCTTTCCTCGTGGCCCCTGCCCTCCACTGCTGATCATAAACTTTGGGTCTCCTGAGCCCTTTCATACCTTCGGAAAGATGTTTTAAAAGATCCTGTTGCATTTCCGGGCTTTTCCCACTGGGCGTAGAAGTACACCCTACCTAGCTCTTCCAGCTTCCTGTGAACCCGACACAAGTTTCGAGGTGAAATTCTAGAAGTAAGAAGTCCTCTCTGTACCCCTCTGCACTGGGACACGCTGAACATGGGACGACCCAGCCTCGCAGGGAGGGGAGCATGGGACAGAAAGCCAGCCTGCCCCCCCAGAGCGTGCAGACAGCACGGAGAGGCTCGCCTCTCCCGCACCCTGGCTCCAAGAGCCCGCCTCCCCATCTCAGGGCTGCCTGGCCTCCGCTGCGTCCCCGCTCCCACAAAACACGGCCCCTTTTCGGGACGGACTGGGTACATAGTGAGGCGGGCCCACGGGCCCAGGCTACAGCCCGAGCACCGGGGGGCGGGACGGGACGGTCTGGAAGCATCACTGACCTTCCTCTTGAGGACGCTAAGCTTCTCCACCACGCCGTCCAGAAGGCTGACCACAGAGTCCACGGCGGGGCAGCTGCTCAAGGTCTTCTCCAGCTCGGCCACCACCATGGTGACGTGGCTCGTCTCTCGGTCAATGTTTTTCTGAGCAGCCCGAAAGCGCTTATTCAGTGTTTCGTAGGGCACCTGGAGAGGAGAGGCAGCCAATGTGTGAGCCGGTGGGGTGGGGTCCTACGTGTGGGACCCCAGCCCCCCTTCCTGGCACTTGGTCAGGGAAGTCCTAGGCTCCTAGTGCCCCGAACACGTGTCCATCCCCACAATAGGCCTGTGTGCACGGAGGACCGCTGGCGTCCCTCGACGAGGACACTAACGTGAAGCGCCCTGTCCCCAAATCCACAGAGGTAGTGCAGCTGCGTTCTGTCCCAGAGTTCATCCCGAATGACAGTTAAGGGAACAACCAAAAACGAGTAGTACTGGGGGCTCCAGTGGGCCAACGCGGGCCCAGCGGGCACGGCAGAGGCCTGATGCGGGAGGAGGCCCCAGGATGAGGTGGAGGGCACCCCAGCACCGACGGGAAGTTCTGAGCGCGCCTCCAACTGCTCTCCACCAGATGCTCATTACTCCCAGCTACTAAATCCACCTTTCCCGACACAAAAAACCCATCAAGGACAGAATGTCCTTCCAGAGAGAACACACCGCCGACCCTCCTCCCAGCTGTGGGCCCAGCACTTCCCGGCCGCCGAGGGCCTGCGGTCGCGGTCGCCGCGGAAGTCTGTGACAAGCCACGCCAAGTGCACACCTTCCCTGCAGTGGAGCCTGGCCAGGCGGCAGGACCCACTCCCAGGAGGCACTGCGCTTGGTGGGGAGGAGCCGGGGTTTCCAAGGGCGGAGACACAGAGGTGACAGCATAAACCAGAAGGGCCTGGACGCGGCCAAGAAGGGCCCTTCCCCCAGGACCCGGCGAGCACCGCTGTTCTGTCTCAGCGGCCACGGCCACTACGCCTCCCCGGGGGCATGGTGGCAGTGGCCGAATACTCCTGTCCACGCCTCGGGTCTTAGCGGCCCAAGAGGCGGTACGGCACCAGAGAAGCCATGTGTGCCACACGGCGCGGGCTCGTGTCCGGCAGCCTCCACGCAGGGTCCGGCCCGAGCAGGACACACGAGTCTCTGAGGTGGAACCCAGCAGGGCCGTCTCCGACACGGAGTGACAGGCAAACACCCACAGCACCGGTGCCTCTTCAGCTGCCCGTGAGGTCGACAGCCGACCAGCCAGCCAGGCCTGTCCTGACTTCACAGCCCCGGACGTGCGTGGATAAGGAGGACCTGCGGGCCGCGGGCCAGCCGCGCCCCGGCCTCCGCGCCCGGGCAGCAGGCCCCCTCCGCAGAGCCTCGGTTCGGCCGCACGAACCTGGTGATGAGGGAACGGCGCCGCGTGGAGACCCGGTGCCCGCGCCTGCTCGATTCCCAGTCAGCCTCAGGAGGCACCGAGGCCGGCGTTGGCGGCGCGCTGATGCGTGCAGCCTCCCTTTCGGGATCCTGGCCCGTTCTTAGAGCCTCCCCCCACCCCAGTGGCCCTGCAGACCATCTGCACGAGGACAGGTGTGTGTCTGACCTGGCCTGGTTGACACTTTCATAAGACAAAATAAGCAGAATTACTACGAAACGTACTGCAACGAATTCTTGACGCACAAAAACGGAAGCTTCCAGGTCCCACTCTCTAATTCGGACACGCGGACTACACTTGAGCAAACACAGTCAAACGGAAAAGAGAAGAGTGGCACCCTACACACGCAGTCGTCCAAGCACGGGCCAGGTGACGGCAGCGTCCCGTCACAGGGCTGTAAGGCAGGTGAGCACCACGTGCGCGCCGTCACACACGCTGGACACGATCATGCTCCTAAGCGCCAGCAGGACTCTGCGTGGTCGACGTACCCACACTCAGCGGACGCCAGCACGGGACTTGCGGGAGCGACAGGTCTCAGTGTCCGGCTCAAGATGCCCCACCTGAGGCTCTTCCCACAGAGCCAAAGAGGATGCAAGGGGAGCTTCCCATCAAGTGCCACAGGCTTGAGACCGCCATCTGTGACTTGCATCCGAAAAGGAAGCGGCAGCGCCCTGACATTCACCTTCAGTCCGTCATCGACACCCAGGCGCAAGAGGGCACACCGTAAGGTTACGACGGTGGTTACTCTCAACGACCTGGTGCGTTTACGGGTGCAGCGAACAAACCCATGTGACAGCCCTGCCGGTGAGCCCTGCTGTGCTCTTCCTCCGCGTGACCGGGCCAGCCCCTCAGCCGCCACTCCTGACTCTGACCTCCAAACGGCCCTGCGCATACTTCCTGCGGCCACTCGGCCCACTGGAGGACTCGCCGCCTGCCCTGGGTGCTCCAGCTCCTGTGAGGACCTCGCCGCCATCTGCCCATGCCCCCCAACAGCCTGGGCCACATCCGGAGCTCAGTGCGTGGGCCAAGGTCAGGAATGTGAGCCGCAGCCGCCCCCCGCCACCCCCCCCACCCCGGGAACACACAACGGGAGCTCCCGTAATTTTCACTCCAGCAGCACAGAGCAGCCTCCTGGGCCAACTTCCGTCCTGAGGACACTGGGCGGCTGGCCCTGGAAAGCTCCTCAGCCTGGGGTCCAGTGCCCCCACCATGCCTTTCCCTAACTCCCCTGCCGCTCCGTCACCAACAGCTCCTTCAAAGGCTCCTTCCAAAAGGGCTTTTGCCAAATGAAGGAATGGAATTTCAGAAATGCTGCAGATTCTGAACCAAGCCAAACTATCATTCGAGAAGGAGGACAAAATTAAGATACTTTCAGACATGCAGAGACTGCCAAGTTTAGCGCCCACCGCCTTTTCTGGGAGGAAAATTACTCAGAGAGTCCTCCATGAAGCAAACATAATAACATCAATGAGAAGAAATTACGAGACACAAGAAAGAACAGAGAGGAAAGAAACAAGTAAAACATACAGTCAAACTAAGGGAAAAAAACACGGAGTCTAAAAGGGGAACAAAAAAATCCATGGCCTAAGTAACATGGATAAGGGGACTATAAATTTAAAGAGACTTTGAAAGAATCCCAAAATAAGAGGCAAGTATTAAAAATATACTCTTAAACGCACAGGCAACAAAAGTAGACAAACGGGACTACATCAAACTTAGAAATGTGTGTGCCTCTAAGATCACTTCCAGGGGAACGAAAAGGCAACTCCCAGAACGTGAGCGCACACGGCGGCCTGCGCGGCAGAGGCGGCCCGGCGCCCAGGGCAGGTGGAAACCCGTCCACCCCCAGGGCAGAGAGACCAGCACCCACGAAAAGCGTGCCAAGGGCTCGAGCAGACATCTCTCCAGAGACGCCGCCGGGGCCGACTCGCACTCGGAAAGGGGCCCCGGCATCACAAAGCCTCAGGGAAATGCAGGGTGGGACCACCAGGAGACCCCACCTCACCCCCGGGGTGGGGTGGGGGGAAGACGGCTCTCAGAGGAGCGGAGGTCAGCAGGCCTTGGCAAGGGTGTGGGGAAACCGGGAGCCTGGGCGCCGTCGGTGGGAACGCACAGCGTTGCAGCTGCTGCGGGACACAGGGTGGCGGTCCCTCAAAAAGTCACACAGAGAACCCCCCTGTGACCCAGGAAGCCCACGTCTGGCCCGGGCGTGCACCCGGAAGAGCTGAGGGCAGGGGTCCTGAAGAGGTGTCTGCACCCACGTTCATAGCATTGTTCACAACAGCTAGGACGTGCGGGAGCCCAGCGTCCGTTGAAGGACGAGCCGGTAAGAAAACGTGGCCCCTCCAAGTAGAGGAAGTCCTGACACCTGGGGCTCAGCTCCTCCCGGTCTCCAGGCGCCTCTGACTCTCTGACCCTGGCTGCTCGGCCGGCTCTCCGGGGCTCCAGCTTGACCACTGCAGATCTCGGCCCCCAGAATCCCGAGAGTCAATTCTTCATCGTCAGTCTCAATCCCCCCCCGGCTCCCCCCCATTTCTCCCACCCTCCCTGGTTCTATTTCTCTGGTGAGCCCTGAGACTTCACACCACCTGCTGGCCAGGCTGAGGACACCTGGATGTTATCACTGGCACCCGGGGGGACAGTCTGGCTGTCTAGTATGACCAAACATACACGTATCACTCAGGAATTCCAATCCCAAGAGAAATGAACACACGACATTCACAGAGACACTTGTACGCAAATGCTCATAGTAGTTTCATTCATAAGCCCAAGGCCAGAACCAACTCAAACGCCCATCCGCAGGGATGGTAGACCGGTGCCCGCTGATGTGGGTGCAGCGCAGTGGAGCTCAGACACGGGGGAGGGACAAGCGAGACACAGAAGGTGACATTCTAACACCGGCAGGCCAGTGGGAGAGGCAGTTCTCCACCAGGCCCACTATTCCCCCGGGGACCCTCGGCTACAGCATCTGGAGACTTTTTTTGATCTGTCACAAGTGGGGTGTGGTTGCGAGCCTGCCAAACCACAAGAGGAAATTAAAAGGACCAAAGAAAACCTTATCGATCTACCAAAGAGGAAACGAAAAACGACACGCAAAAGCACAGGAGACAGAAAACAGAGTAAGATGGTGAGGATAAGCCCACGGTACTAGCAATCTGAAATTAGACGCCTACGGAAAGGAACACCAGAGCAAGGTTTCTTCTTTTTAAAACATCTCTCAGAAACGGTAAGTAGACAGACACAAGAGAAACGGAAAGGAGAAAGCCACAGAGCAGTGCCGTCCAACAGAACTCACTCGGAGTCACACGTGCATGTAATTTTAAGTTTCTAGTAGCTGTGCTGAAAAGAACCGGATGAAATGGATTTTTTAGTATATCTTACTTAATCCAACGCCCCCCAATATTTGTTAGACATTTTGCATTACTTTTTTCTCTTTGTGCGAAATCTTCACAAAGGAGTGACATTTTACTGCACGCTTACAGCGGTAGCTGGACCGGCAGCATTTCAAGCACTCAGTGCCTCACGGGGCTCGGGCCGCTGCGCCAGGGAGCGTGGCTACAGGAAACCTACCGTGAGGCTCGGGGGAGACGTGGACCCCACGCGTGGCGGGCAGAGAGTGTACACGGCGGGGGGGGGGTGCTTGACGGTAGCCATCCACACTGTGCCTAATCCCGTGGGTCTGTCCTCACGCTGACCGCGCACGCACGCAGACCCACAGGTCGCCGACGCCCGCCCGAGCCCGGCCGGCGCTGGGCAGGAATGCTCCTTAACTGCCTGGTGAGATGAACTGTACAAAATGCCGACAGGCTGTCATCACCCTACCAATTCTTAGTTGAGACACAACTCAGATACTGTAAAATTCACGCTCTTCAAGTGTACAACTTAGCTTTTAACGTAATCACGAGGTTGTACAATGATCACCACAAACACTTCCAGAACATCTCGTCAAGCCAGAGAAATCCCATACCTGCTGAAGTCCTTCCCTTCGCAAGGCGACCAAGCGCTGGTAGCCGGCTTCCTACCTATACCGACCTGCCCACCCTAGACCTATAAATGGAATCACACACTCTACGGTCTTCTGGCTGGCTTTTTCTACTTAGCAGGCTTCTGAGGCTCCGCCATGATGTAAGAAGTACTTCATTCCTTTCTATGGGCGAACAGGATTCCATCACAGGAATTTACCACGCTTACTTATACATTCATAAGCTGATGGACATTTTGATGGTTTCCACATCTTGGCTATTACAAATAATACGGCTACAAAGATTCCCGTACAGGATTTTGTGTGGATATCTCATTTCTTTGAGGGCGATACCTAGGAGTGGAATTGCCGGTAACTCTATGTTTAACTTTTTAAAGAACTGCCAGACCGCCCTCCGAAGTGTCTTCTACAGTCCCCAGAAGTACGTGAGCGTTTCAGTTCCTCCACATCCTCATCCCACACTTGCTACTGTGCATCTTTCTGATTATGGTCATTCTAGTGGGCATAAAGTGGCATCTCTCTGTGGTTTTCAATTTGTATGTCATTAATGACTAATAATAGTGAGCATTTTCTCTATTCAAATCATTTGTTCATTTTAAAATTGGGTTGTCTTTACGTTATTGAACTCTTAAGAGTTCTTTGTAGATTCTGGATACTACTCACTCTTAAGCAAACATTTCTCTCCATTCTGTCCTTGGAACTACAAGCTTTTCACTTAAAAATATTTAATGTTTATTTTTGAGAGAGAGAGAGAGAGAGAGAGAGAGAGAGAGAGAGAGAGAGAGAGGGAGAGAGAGAGCGCGCACACAAGTGGGGCAGTAGCAGAGAGAAAGGGAAACACAGAATCAGAAGCAGGTTCCAGGCTCGGAGCTGTCAGCACAGAACCCGACGTGGGACTCGAACTCACGGACTGTGAGATCATGACCTGAGCTGAAGTCGAATGCTTAACCGACTGAGCCACCCAGGCGCCCAAGGGTTTTCACTTTTGAAGTCCTACCTAACAACTGTTTTGGTTTCTTGTGCTTTAGATGTGCTTATTTTTACATTTAGCTCTCTGATCCATTTGGAGTTAGTGCTTGCATATGGCGTGAAGGATGAACTCAGCTTCGTTCTTTTGCAGGCAGATCACCAGTTGGTCTAAGAACCATTTGTTGAAAAGCCTCTCCCTTCCCTATGGAACCCTCCTGGCACCCTTATTGAGAATTATGTATGGGTTCATGTCTGGACTCTCAGTTCTAGCCCACTAATCTATTTTTAGCCTTCTAGCCAGTAATCAAAAAGTACAATCTGGGGGCGCCTGGGTGGCTCAGTCAGTTAAGCATCCAACTTCAGCTCAGATCATGGTCTCACGGTTTCTGAGTTCGAGCCCCATGTCAGGCTCTGTGCTGACAGCTCAGATCCTGGAGCCTGCTTTGGATCCTGTGTCTCCCTCTCTCTCTCTCTCTGCTCCTCCCCCACTCACACTGTCTCTCTCTCCCAAAAATAAACAAAAATTTTTTTAAAGTATAATTTGTAGTAAGTTTTGAAACCACGAAACGTGAGCCCTACGACTTTCTTTTTCAAGATCGTTATTGGCTGAACGTTCCTATGCTGAAGCCCTAATCCCCAATGTGATGGTATTTGGAGCTGGGACCTTTAAACATAATGAAGTTGAGATGAAGTCACAAGTTTGGGGCCTCTATGATATCAGTGTCCTCATAAAAAAGGAAAAGACCAGCACACACTTTCTCTCATGTGAGCACACAGTGACAAGGCAGCCACCTGCAAACCAAAGAGGGTCACCAGGAACCAAATGTGCTGGCACCTTGATCTTAGACCTCCCAACCTCCAGAAGTGTAAGAAATAAATGTCTGTTGTTTAAGTCACTCCAGTCTGTGATCTTTCTTCACAGCAGCTAGAGTGGACGCAGGTAATTGTCTTGGCTATTCTGGATTCCTTGCATTTCCATATGAATTTTAGGATTAGCTTCTCAATTTCTGCAAAAGAGCCAGCTAGTATTTTGATACGGATTGGGCTGAATCTGTAGGCCAAACTATTGCTATCTTAACAGTGAAGTGTTATTCCTAAGTATTTTATTATTTTTCATGCCATTATAAAATTTTTTCCTTCCTTTTTGATTGTTCATTTCCAGAGTATAGAAGTATAACTCGTCCTTATACACTCATCTTGTACCCTGCGACCTGGCTCTAGCTCTAGTGTATTAGCTCTATTAAGTTGTGTGGGTTTGTATGTGTGTGTATCCTTTAGGGATTTTCATATACGAGATCATTTCATCTGCAAATAAGTTTTGTTCCTTCCTTTCCAATCTGAATGCCTGTTATTTCTTTTTCTTGCCTAACTGTCCTGATTACAACCCCCAGGTCAAATTTGAATTAGAAGTGCCCAGAATGAACATTCTTACTTCTTTGTCTTAGGGGGAAAGTTTTCAGTCTTTTACCACTAAGCATGACATTAGCTGTGGTTTTTGTGTACATGTTCTTCATTAAGTTAAAGTTCTCTCCTTTTCCTAGTTCAATGAGTGGTTTTATTATGAAAAAGCGCTGGATTCTGTCAAGAGCTTTTTTTCCCTGTGTCTATGGAGACGATCAGATGGCTTGTGTCCTTTATACTATTAATGTGGGATGTTACATTGATTTTTGCATGTTGAACCAACCTTGCATTCCTGGGGTAAATCCCACTTAGTCATGGTGCATAATCCTTTTTGTACGTTGTCAAATATGGTTTGCTAGCATGTTGTGGATTTTAACACCTATATTCATTCATAAGGAATACTGGTTTATAGTTTTCCTGGATATCTGTGTCTGATTTTGGTATCAGGGTAATACTGACCTCACAGAATGAGCTGGGAAAGGTTCTCTAATTTTTTTAGAAAGGGTTTAAGGACCGATGTTAATTCTTGTGTAAACATTTAATAGAATCCACTAGTGAAGCCATCTGATCCTGGGCTTTTCTTTATGGAAAACTTTTTTTTTTTTTTTAATCTCTTTACATGTTCTAGGCCTGTTCAGCCATAGGTTTTTAACCTACAAAAAAGCAAGTTTACATGCTGCAATCCATTTTCCCTTTGCTCCTCGTCTAACATTCAACAAGAAAAAGAGGTTTCGGATCTTTCTCATCAACATGAAGTCAGCTCTTTATGCTTCATATTTGGTATATTTTAAAAAATTATTTGCTTTTATTTTTTAAGCTTTTTAATATTTATTCATTTTTTTGAGGTGGGGAGAAGGGGTGGAGAGGGAGACACAGAATCTGAGGCAGGCTCCAGGGTCTGAGCTGTCAGCACAGCGCCCAATGTGGGGCTCGAACTCATGAACCATGAGATATGACCCGAGCCAAAGTCAGACGCTTAACCAACTGAGCCACTCGGGTCCCCCAAAATTGTTACTTGCTTTTAAATTCTGGTTCTGTTTTATCTGGGTACACCCAAGAATTAAATTCGTATTAATCAAATCTACTCAGTCTTTCCTTGCTACTACATTGCATTACAACTTTTAAGATCACTGGATTTCTGTTTAGTTAGCTGATGTGAAATTATACTTCCTCCAGTACATTTTTCCCCTTCAGTGACTCATAAAAAGTAATCTTCCTGTTTTCATAATTGAAACAGAACCTGGCAAACACCCTAAGTGAAGTTTTGTACAAAACATCTGTACTTTCATCCAGCTCTACGGCAATCCTCCTACATCGTGTCATCTGCTGGAGTATGTGTTTGTTCAAACCTTCTCCAATGTTTGCTGTGGGGTTTCTGACAGTATTTGCTGACAAAGAAATGCACTTTAGTTTGTCGTCATCATGTTTTCAGCCATTTTAACCAGCAGAGGAAGGAAGTACTTCCCCAACGGCATAGGACTCTTCATCTTTCACAATGAAGAAACCTCACGAGGGTTTCCACATTTTCATCGCAAAGCTAGTGCCACCTCCTCAAGTGTTCGGCCGGCCCCGGAAAGTGCTGTCTCACGTTTCTGCGTGTGGCATGAGACAGTCTCCCAACTCACAGGGGCTCCCTGCTTCCTCGAGCTTATCGCCCGAGTACCGCGCACACCCTGAGGGAGGCTCGTCCAGTTCCAAACAGGCTTCTTGAAAGGACGATGCTTGTGCTCAGCTTCCGGGGGGCTGTGGTGGGGAAGCGGAAGAGCCAGACGCCTCCGTGCCCTCTCCGCCGGGTGCCTGGCCGTCTCCTCCGCGGCCCACTGGGCCCCAGGAGATCTCTTCACGCGCTGATCCATTTCGGAGAGGGAGGGAGAGAGGAAAGCAACAGGAGCCCAGGCCCAGCGCCCGCAGCGCGGCCGACGCCGGGGCGGCGGGGGCGCTCCGCGGCCCTCAGGACGGGCTCGCCGTCTGCTTGCGGACGAAGCTGCAGCAGAGCGGGATTCGCGGCTGGCCGGCTGCGACGTGCACCCGGAAGCTGGCCGGCTGCGACGTGCACCCGGAAGCGGTTCTGCAGCAGGGCCCCGCCCCTCACGGTGCCTCTGCTTCCAAGTTAGAAATACGCGATCGAGCATAACTTCAGTCATTAGCGCGGTCCCAACAGGCACGACGTTCTCTGCTGGTGCGGATCGTCCCCTAGGCCTTTCCTAAGAAACCATGTTGTGTCTCCTCAGTGTCCATCTCCAGCAAAGCTCACTGGAGACCGTTTCTGTTGCTGTTTTGTTACCGTGAAAGCGTACTTCCCCACGAGGTGCTTTAACGCGTTATTGCTGACACAGAAATGCCTGATTTTTGTGTATTTTTCATGTGCCTAGTTATTTTTCGAGCATTCTCACTAACTGTAGTAATTTTCCAGTTAGTTTTCTTAATACATAAAATGTCTCATCCATTCGAACTTATATTTACTTCTGTTTCAGTTTTTACGTTTTTGGACAGAAATGCCAAAATAATATTTAATAGTTCATTTGTTTGTTTTTATTAAAAAAAATCTTTTTAATGTTTAAATGTTTTTAATGTTTGAGAGAGAGAGAGAGAGAGAGAGAGCAGGGGAGTAGCAGAGAGAGAAGAGGGAGACACAGAACCCGAAGCAGGCTCCAGGCTCTGAGCTGTCAGCACAGAGCCTGACATGGGGCTCAAACTCACAAACTGCAAGATCGTGACCTGAGTTGAAGTTGGCCGCTTAACTGACTGAGCCACCCAGGCACCTCTGTGTTTTTATTTTTGAGAGAGCGCAAGTGAGCGAGGGGCAGAGGAGGGGGAGAGGGTCCCACAAGGGGCAGAGAGAGAGAGAGAGGGAGAATCCTGAAGCAGGGTCTGAGCTCCACTTGACACAGGGCTCAAACTCAGGAACCACAAAACCACGACCTAAACTCAAGTTGGGTGCTTAACTGACTGAGCCACCCAAGGGCCCCTAACAGTTCACTTGTTAATCGAAGAATTATTTCTTCTCTGCCCTCCACAAAGTTTACAATCGCAGGGGTCAGAAACAGAAGCAAGATAGAGCATGTCAGACGACAGTAACAGTTAAGAAGAAAAATAGCAAAGAGGGAGATGGTGTGAGGCTCCCCATTTAAATAAGGTGACCTCGCCTTGAGGGAGATACCTGAGCGAAGGTCCAAGACCGCAAAGTAAACAAGTACAAAGGCTCTGCGGAGCCACCAGCACATCCAACAGCAGGGAGGCCACCACGTAAGTGCCCAAAGGGAGCGCAGGCGGCGGGGAAGGGGAGGCGGAGGCAGGGGTCACGGCGCAAACCCACTCTGGACCCAAGCAGAACACGGACCGGTTAGGAGGCTACCTCAACCCACAGACACGATGGTGGCTCCGGCCACAGCGGCAGAAGGCAGGCAGGTGAGCTGCAGGCCGATTCCGAGCACACTAGGGAGCTACAGAAGGACGTACGGATGTCGAGCTCTGAGGACAGGAGTCAAGGCCTCAGCCTGAGACGAGGAGGACGGAGAGGAGGTTCGGGGAGGAGGCTGGCAGGTCAAGAAGCTCAGATCTACGTAAGCTGAGCTACCTCGGAGATCCAGGTGGTCCTGGATCCTGGGCTCCGGGCTGGCGAGATCGCCTTTGGGGGTGATGGGTACGCACAGAGGGTCCTCGGGACGCAGGAGATCACACGCGATCACCAAGACAGCGCGTGGTCTGCCGTGAGCTGGGGAGGAACCTGGCCAGGGGGGAGTCCTGGGGGCCCAGCAGGACCCGGTTTCAGGGTGGAGGGGCCATCAGCGGGTGCTCACTGGGAGACACCATCGGGATCACTGGAGGCCTGGCCAGAGCGCTGGCGGAGAGCGAGTGTTCTAATGGGGGCCTCCGACAGAAGAGCAAGCAGACAGAGTAGTTCCATCAGACTGTTATTAAAGCCATAAAGACAACATGACGGAGGAAGGGACAGAGCACAGCAGGAGCCACAAACCCCAATTTCGCTCAGGGCCAGGCCAGCAATAAGCCCACAACCAGGCTGGTCTTTTTAAGGTCCCTTTGAAGCTAGATATCTATGCCAGGCCCAGCCCTGGCCTCCGAGCTGAAGCACGAGTGCTGAACAGCACTTCTGGGAGGCCCCACGAAGGGAGCTGGCACCGCCTCCCCTCCTCTCCGTCTCTGTGCTGCCCGCGACCCAGAGACCGCAGCCCCACAGGCTAGAGCAGCAGGAGATCCAAGGACTGTGGAAACAGAGGCACTGGGAACACCCCCAGGTTTTGAAAGAACCCTGAACAAGCTGCAGGAGAGTGCGGACTTCCGGGCTGGGCCGGCTGGGTGCCAGGAGGCAGGTCTGGGGCAGGGTGTCGTGGGCGGTGCCCTCCGGGGCCTGCCCAGGTGTGCGAAGGGACCCAGCAGGTGGGAGCTCAGGGGGAGGCCGGGTGGGAATGGCAGACCGCAGCACAGAGACCTCCCCAGGGATGGGGGCTGCTCCGGGAGACCGGACGACCCCGTGCCGGAGGGTGCAAAGGTAACAGCAAAGGTCTGAGGAAGCAGGAAAATGGCACCCCGGGGACCAAGAGAAGGAGGCGCTTATACCGACGTCAAGGGGACTGTGACCTAGGGACACAGCTTTTGACTCAGACGGGGAGACGCATGGGAGGAGGGGGCGGAGAAAGGAGACAGCTGCCGCAGGAGGACGCGGGGCCAGCGGGGCCACATGCGTGCTGGGGGAGCAAGCCAGTGAAAAGGGAAACGGAGGCAGGAGGGAAGACACACAAGTGCTGGAGGCAGGGCACTGTGACGAGGAAGAGCTGGGAGGAGCGAGCAGGAAGCGGTGGGGGGGCAGACACGGCGAGGCGGGAGGGTCGCGAGACCACGGGCACCGCTGGGTGTGTTGGCCACATTCAGCCAAACAGTGCGGTTACTGAAGTGCTTATTAGTGCTTAGGTACTATGACTCAGTTATAGTGAATAAACCTTTTCCTCAGAAATCCTTCAAAAGAATGGTCCCCAAGCACAGACTGTAGAACAGCACAGGCCTGTGAGAACCAGCAGCTACCGCTGGAGACGGTGCCGTGTCCGGATCAGGTCGGCGCCCGGCGGCCCCACTCCGTCTCAAGCCCCAGGGGTCCCGCGCTGCACACACCAGCCAGCCTCCTCCCTCCTCTGGTGCAGGGGGTCTTCCCGGCTTGCTCCCCACTCCTGCCGAGCCGCACACACGGTCCGTGGGGAGGTCCGGGCCCCAGGGCCCCGCTGTCACAACCTCTGCGTGGCTCTGGGAACAGCCTGGCCCCATGGCTCCAGTGGGGCTGGGGTCCGCCAAGGCTGGACGCAGCCCGCAGAGCTTCTGCCCCAGGTGCAAGCGCTCCGGCCGCTCCCCTGAGGTCCGCACCCCCCGCCCCCCCACCGCCCCCTGCTTGCCTGACTCCGCACATTCGGCTCCAGGGTCTGAGAGGCCGGCATCCACTTAACACCTCCCTCCCGCCAAGCCCGGGGGCAGCCAGGACGGGGACAGAGGCTCCAAGAGGAGCGAGGAGCGTGGGGCCGCAGGGGCTGGCACCTCTACTCTGGGGTGCCTCGAGGGGGCTCCGAGAGAGGGGGGCACCAACAAGCCCCGCCTTTGAACCTAAGGGCTGCCTGGGGCCGGGCCTCCCCTGCCTCCAGCTCAGCCCGCTGCCACAGCCCTTCCTCTCCTGGCACGAAGCTGCTTTCAAGTCTCACAGCGGAGCCGTCTGCAGCCAGGGGGGCAGCTCCCACGCCCGCGCGGCGGCCTGCGCCCCCAAGGGTCCCGTCTGCGGTCAAGGACCTGAGCAGCGCTGCAGACGCCAGAGCGGAAGGCCGGGAGGGCTCCGACCGTGCCCGGCTCTGGGGGGCCTCTTGCCGGGAAGAGCAGCGGGGCTCCGCAGGTCTGACCAGAGCAAGGGAACCACGGCCAGGCGCCTGCCCCGGGCCGGATTCAAGAACTACAACCGGCTTCTGAGGGAGAGAACAGCTCACTGTTAAGCGAACGTCTAAAGCGAAAGGAAGTTAAGACCCAGCCCGCCGCCGCTCTCCGGGGCTCGGCAGGCTCAGGGTGTTTGTCTCCTAAGCCCGAACGCTCGTGCTGACCACCGTTCCTCAGACCCAGAACACACGGTCCCTAAATCCCCGGCCCAGTCTGGGCAAGTGCACCGAAGCTGGGACTTGGGGCCAGCGCTGGTGCACGCCCAGGACGCTGACATCCTGCCGTGGAGGACGCCGAGACCCCGCTGGGGGCCCTGCCCTGGGCCGCCCGCCGGTCCCGAGTGAGGAGGAGAGGGCAGCTGGGAGGGCGCACTGACCGGGCTCAGGCGGGGGACCTCCTGGCTGGGGTGGGGGGGGGAGGGAGATGCGGTCCCAAGTGAGCGCAGAGACGGGCCCTGGTGACACTCCAGATGAGGAATCAGGGTCCGGAGCCAGGTCTCCCGAGGACCAATCCCAGACCCCTTCTCCTGGGCTGTGAAGACCCCCAGCCAATTTGGGTAGTGGTAAGGGTCTCTAAAAAATAGCTTACTTCACCTCTCTGAGGGGAAAAAATAGAATACACCAAAATATTTACGGGATGATCAGCAGAATAATTTGGAAAATAAACATAAGATACTTCTATGAGAGAACACTTCTTCAAACGGAATTAAAACAGGGCCTCCAGCCCAGAGCGCTCACAGGTAAAGCCTGGCCAGGCCCAGAACCACCCCGAACACAAAACGGGTTCCGCAAAGCAAAATCCAGTCCGGTGGTTCTCGCCGGGGACGACTGTGCCCCCAGGGGACATCTGGCCACACCTGGAGACATTCTGGGGGCACGCCACAGGCATCTGGTGGGCAGGAGCTAGAGGTGCTGCTGCAGCCCCGCTCCGCAGAGTCGCCCAGCCTGGACGTGCCCGGCGGGCCACCCGGCCGCACGACAGAGGGCTCCCGGAGAGGGTGTCCAGGCCAGAACGTGCGGGCAGCAGCAGCCCACAGCCGGGCCGTTCTCTGCTGCCTCGCCAGCGCCGGCCGCGGCCCACGGGCCCCCTCCCAGCCCTGCGGCGGGAGGAACCTGCCCGGATTGGCCAATCTTCTGAAGGGCAAAGACCCCCCTCCCCATCTTGTCTCGGGAGGAACTGCCTGCGGGACGGCCAGGAGGGCTCGGCCCGGCCTGGCCCTGCCGCCCTGCCGGAGAGTGCACCCTTGACCCGGACAAGCACGACAATGGCCTCTCGGAGCGCCAGCCCCTGGGCCCGCACTCCCCCACCCTGGCGTGGCCGCGGCGCCCCTCCCGCCGGCGCAGCTGCACGGTGCCCAGCGCGGCTCCCGAGCGTCAGCCCTTCCGATGTCCGTGGGACTGTGTGTTAGCCGGGGCTGGGGCTCCCCCCGGCTTCCCGGTGAACCTTCCTCATCAGGCACCAGGAACCACTCCCGAAAACCTCCAGGAAAAAACGTTAACTCTCAACAGGGATACGTGTGTCGAGGGAAAATTTGTTACAGGTGATCTAAATCTGTGAGAGGAAATGGTGGAAGCAGCTTCTCTGATTGCAAAAATCCACCTAAAAGCTCTCTGAAGCGGGGGCACCTGGGTGGCTCGGTGGGTCACGTATCAGGCGGCGATCTCACGGCTGGGAGACCGAGCCCGTGTCGGCCTCTGCGCTGTCGCCAGGAACCCTGCTTGGGATTCTCTGCCCCTCCCCCCTCGCTTGCACGCATGCCCTCTTCCACACGCGGGCACGCACTCTCTCTCAAAAACGTTTTAAAAATTCTTTTTTTAAAAGCTTACATATTTTGGGAGAGAGAGAGAGAAAGAAAACCCCGAGCAGGCTCCGCGCTGCCAGCACAGGGCCCCACGCGGGCCGGATCCCACAAACCGGCAGATCATGACCTGAGCCCGACTGGAGATGCAGAGGCGGAATCGACTGGGCCGCGCGGGTGCCCCTGCAAAGACCCTTCCGGGGCAGAAGGAACCCTTCTTGATCCGGCAGGTTCACTTCCCACCACAGCACAGCTTTTCCTCACCTGCGGGAGCACCTCCAGGGCGCCTCAGAGCGAAGACGACGCGGTAACTCTGGCCGTCCAGTCACAGTCACGGAGCCAGACAACACAAAGCGCCTGAAGGGGCAGCCCTTTGCCGGCTGGTGTTGCCCGCGCTCCCCGGCCGGCACCCGAAACGAACGGCCACCAACTCTGTCCGTCCCCGCCGCGGGCCTGGCGGTGCGCATGCGCAGAGGGAGACGACGGGCAGCGGCGAGCGGCTCCCCAGACAAAGCCTGGTCTTGTCCGGGCGGAGGGAGACAAACATCACCCCGAGCGAGGCTTGGCCGGGGCCTGGGGGGCACGGCGTCCCGCCCTCTGTGGGCCGCGGGGCCTTCGAGGGGTTGGCTACAAAAACACCCACCACCTGACCTCGAAAAGGGCCTGGCGATCGGGCAGCCGGGTCGTGTCAGCAGCGCCCCGTCCTCCCTGATCGGACGAGGCGCCGAGGGCCACGCCGCCACTTACAGAAGACTAACAAGGCCTCACTTCTGCTTTCCGGCGAGGACCGCGCGGGAGTGGTGACGGCGCTCCCGGGCACCCCTCTGAGCAACACGGGGGTCCCGCCATTCACCCCAGGCGCCGCCGGTGCGGTCACGCCTCCGTCTGACAGGAGTAAGCGCCCTCGGAGCGGTCCCTCGGTAAGCGAGGAGCACCGCGGGCCAGTCAAACCCAGCACCCGTCCACGCCGGTCCCCGCTGAGGCGGAGGGGCCCTGGGCTCTGCCGGGAGGGGAAAAAGCCACCCGGCCTCTCGGGAAAGGAATCTGGACTCACAAGTGCCTAGCAGCCTCCGTTCCCCTGGGAATGTCAGACCTTCGTCTCCTGAGGGACTTGTGTCGTCAACTCCTCTGCTAACTAGGTAGGAGCCGGGGCAGCCCCTCCTACCAGAGACGCGGGCTTCAGGCTCACGGAAGGCGACTGGGCTAAGTGGCCACCCAAGGTCACGCAACCAGCAGCCGAGCGGCCAGGGCTGTATTTCAGGTTTGGTGACGCCCCACAAGATGGGTTCCCACTAGGTCGTTGGGTTCCTAATTAGTGACTGGAAGCCAACACATCGACACCTTCTGACGCTAAGCTTCCGGGAGGACAGCTGGTCACCAACCGCGAGCCACATCGGGCACTCCTGCGCCCGCGACCCCACACCCTGGAAACCCCGGCCTCCACCCCAGCCCTCAAAGTCACCAGCCTGCCCGCCGCCAGAAATGTCACTGGGGCAGTTCATGCCTTTTTCTTAGGCTGAAGGGACCACGATCGGGCTCCAGAGGGCGAAGCGGGGCGCCAGCAGACGCGCTCCACGCCCTGCCACGAAGTCCTCGAAGGCCGGGCAGGGGCATGGACGGCCACACGCCACACCCGCCGGGCCTGCGGGCCCCGAGCCCCCGCCGCCCCTAGGGAGCCCGGGAGGCCGGTCTCGCAGGCCCCCAGACCCCTGGGAGGCCGGCCCTGCAGACCCCCACACCTGGGGGAGCCCGGCCCCGCAGACCCCCCCCCAGGCGCCGGGGAGGCAGGTCCTGCAGACCCCAGGCCCCGGAGAGCCCGGAAGCCCGGCTCCGCAGACCCTGAGACCGCGGAAGCCCGGCCCCGCGGACCCCCAGACCCCGCCCGGTGCCCCAGGCCGCGCCCCGGCCCCCACCCTGCCCCACCTCCCTCTCCTCGGAAGCCCCGCGGCCCGCGGGCACCGGCCAAGGGCGGCCGCTCCCCCGGCCCGCAGACCCCACCTTGAGGGTCGGGTACTCCTGCACCTTCAGGGTCATGGAGAGCTGAGCAGCTGACTCCTGCACCGCCATCTTGAATCGGCCAAAACATTAGCGGGTGGGGGAAGCGCCGCGCGCGGCACGCCGGGTAGTGACGTCGCGCTCCCCGGCGGGGGGCGGGGCGGGGCGGGGCGGGGCGGGCCCGGGCAGGCCGTAGCGCCGGCTCCAATCGCGTCCGCCCACCAGACTGTGGCGGCGGAAGAAGGCGCGACCGTGGCGTGCGCGCGGAGAGGCGTCCGGCCTGACCAATCATCTCTGGCCCTCCTCGCGTTCAGCCAATCAGCGGCAAGCCCGTCTGGGCGGTTTCCTCCTTGAACTCGCAGCAAGGGAGGACCGGCTTTCGGCCGGGGACGCTCCGGCTGGTCCCAGCGTCTGGGCGCGGGCGGTCCAGTCCGCTCCCAGGGATTGGGAGGTTGAGGGTCGTCGAGGGACGCAGCTGTGGGGGCGACCGGGCTCCCGCGGGGCGGGCCCTCTAGACAGTGACCCTTTGCATGGGGCAGTGACCCTCGTCGTGGTGACCCCTTATGGTAGTAGCCAAGAGGTCTGCATGCCACCATGCATATCCGCTGGAGTCCTGATGTAGAAAAGGAAAGGAAGTTTTTGTAACTGATTTTCAGGAAAGAAGCTGCCAAAGTAGAACAAGGGCCTGTGTGCTGTTCTCACCAATGTCACAGGGCCCTGGCACCCAGCAAGGTACTCCAGTTTCCTTTCAACTATTCCACATTCTATCCTTTCAAAATAACTAGTTCTTTTATTCCCCTTTGTAAATAGAAATGAAATTGACTTCCATTAATTAGGAGACTTCCAAATCAAACCGTTTCTCGTGTTTCACACTTATTCCTGAAACAACTTTTTAAAACTGTAGCGTTGGAAAAAAACCACCTCAGATGACACAAGGGAGGCCGATATCGTGGGAGTGGGAGCCGCCACGACCCTCTGCCCTCGTGCCTCATGAGAAGCAGCTTCCTGTCCGGGATCAAACCTAGTTCCTTATACCTGGGGCATCCGCATGAGCGAATTCATCAGGATCATCAGAAGGGCTGACAGCTCAATACTAATCAAACATTCCCCCCGTTGGCGAATCGATGCAGCTTGGTGAGTGCGTCTGATGACAACTTGTTTGTGAAAGTGAGGAGAAGGAGGAAGATGGACTGCTGGGCATGGACATTTGGAATGAAATTGGTGTGAGACTAGAAAAATGCACTATTCTAGAATTTTTAAAACCCTTACCGAGGATAAAAAGGGATGTTACCAACTGTGATTGATCACAGATTTAATCACATTATCATCAGTAGTAGTGCTCCTGTCTAGGAGTTTTAGGAAGTTGTTTTTGTATTTCAGGGAGATCAGCTGAGCTCTAGACGAGCATGTGCAGCTTTGGAAAACTGTATTATTTAGCCTAGGTTGTCTTTTCAAGGTTCAGAAGTTTAAAAATGAAATACTGTACAAGTTGAAAGGAAACGTAGTTTAGAATGGAGTCGGGTGGCCAGCAGGGGGAGCTCTCGGCCCTATCACTCCCGGTCGATTGCTGACCCAACAGAAAGAGACGCACCTTGCGGGTGTGCACCACTGTAGCAGCCACTTTACTAGCCTAGCAGCAGGAAGGAAGGTTTCCTCCTCCCCCAGCAACAGCCCAGCCAATGAGAGACTGCTATGGATCAGCCAATGAAAAGCCACTACCAGCTCCCAGTGTCCTCCAAAGGACTTTCTGTTTACAACAGGCTTCCCTTCCTCTAGAAAAGAGCCACCTGGGGAGGCTGTCGGTTCAGTGTCCCACTTTGGCTCAGGTCATGCTATTGAGGTTTGTGGGTTCAAGCCCCGCGTCCGGCCCTGTGCTGACAGCTCAGAGTCTGGAGTCTGCTTCTGATTCGCTCTCTCTTTGCCCCTCCCCCTCTCGCATTGTCTTTCTCAAAATAAACATTTTTAACAATTTTAAAAATAAGCTGGAAAAGAGCCCCCAGTACCTTACTCTCACTTGTCTGTGGCTTTCCCTTGGGTCACTTGTCCTGGATTGTAATTCTCTGCTATTCCTGAATAAACCCAGTTTTGCTAGTAAAATAGCTGGTGGTTTTACTGTGAAGGTTAATACATTGCGTTCCAGGTCGTCGGTGAGATAAGTCCTCATTATCCTTATGCTCTTTCCCAACAGCAATGCCTGTTAAACATTCAGAGAGACCTTAGGTCTTCTCTAGAGTAACAGAACCCCCCAACTTTTTTTGGAGATATAGCTGACAAACAACATTGTGTGTAAGTTTAAGGTGTACAGTGTATTGATTTGGTACACTTATATTGTAATGTGGTTGCCATTTTAGAATTAGGAACACCTCTGTGAGGCAGAGCAAATGATAACTATCATTTCTTCTAGTGTTGGGAGCAACTCAGGTCCAATCCCCTAGAAGGTTAAATGCTCAGAATACATTTTTGTTGTCTACAATCGCTGTACTGGGTATTAGGTCTCTGGGACTGACTTACTTCCAAGCTCCAAGTATGTACCCCTAAACAATCTCTCCCGTTCCCCTACCCTGCAGCCCCTGGTAACCATCATTTTACTCTCTGCTTTTATGATTTCAGCTCTTTTAGTTTCCACATATAAAAGATATGAATCATGAAGTGTTTGTCTTTGACGTATTTCATTTAGCATAATGTCCTCAAGGTCCATCCATTGTTGAAAATGGCAGAATTTCCTCTTTTCTCATGGCTGAATAGTAGTCCAGTGTGTGTGTGTGTGTGTGTGTGTGTGTACACACCACATCTTCTCTTTCCATTCATCCATTGAAGGACACTTATGTTATTTCATATCTTGACTATTGTGAATAAGGTGGCCCTCCACATAGGAGTGTATGTTTCTCTTGGGTATCCCGTTTTCATTTCCTTTGGGTGTATACCCGTAAGTGGGAGTGATGAGTCATATAATACCTCTGTTTTTAATTTTTTGAGCAACCTCATACTGTTCTCAGTGGTGGCTGAACCTGTTTACAGCTCCACCAACAGTGCGTGAGGGTCCCTTTCCTCCACGTCCCCGCCATCACTTGTGATCTCTTGTCTTTTCGATGAGGCCCGTTCTGACAGCTGTGAGGAAATATCTCCTCATGCTTTTGATTGGCATTTCTCTGGTGATGTGCCTGCCAGTTGTGTGGGTGTCTTCTTTGGAAAAATTCAGTTTTAGTCCATTTAGTTTCTCTGTCCATTTTTTTTTTTTTAATGTTTATTTATTTTTGAGAGACATAGAGGCACAGCGTGAACAGGGGAAGGGCAGAGAGAGAGGGAGACACAGAATCGGAAGCAGGCTCCAGGCTCTGAGCCGTCAGCACAGAGCCCGACGCGGGGCTCGAAATCACAGACCGTGAGATCATGACCTGAGCTGAAGTCGGCCGCCCAACCGACTGAGCCACCCAGGCGCCCCATGTCCATTTTTTTTTAAGTTTATTTATTTCAAGAGAGACAGAGTCAGTGCGAGTGGGGGAGGAGCAGAGAGTGAGGGAGAGAGAGAATGTCAAGCAGGCTCTGGGCTGTCAGCACGGGGCTCGATGCAGAGCTCAAACCCACAAAACTGTGAGATCATGACCTGAGCCGAAACCAAGAGTTAGATGCGCAACTGACTGAGCCACCCAGGCGCCCTCCTCTGTCCATTTTTAAGTTGGATGGTTTGGGGTTTTTTGTTGTTGTTGAGTTTATGATTTCTTTATAGACTGTGGATATTAACCCCAAATATATGATTTACAAAGATTGTCTTCCATTCTGTACGTTGTCTTTTCATTTCGTTGATGGTTTATTTTGCTGCGCGGAAGCTTTCAAGTTTGATGTTGTCCCACTTATGATTTTTTTTCCTTTTGTTGCTGGTGCTTTTGCTGCCATCAAACAAAACCATTGCCAAACCAACGTTGAGCAACTCCTTCCCTGTTTCCTTTCAGGAATTTTAAGAGTCCCCGATCTTACGTTTAAGACCGATGCATTTGGAGTTCATAGTCGTGCGTGGTGTAAGGAGGAGGCCGAATTCACTCTTCCGCAGGCGCTCATCCGGTCCTCCCAGCGCCATTTGTCCAGGACACTGCCCGGCCCCTACCGGATGTTCTTGGCTCCTTGTCAAGTGGTAGTTGACAGTGTGTGTGAGGGTTTATTTCTGGTCTCTGTTCTGTTCTGTAGGTCTATGCACCTATTTTTATGCCAGTCCTACACTATTTTAACTACTATGGCTTTGTAGTATAGCTTCAAATCACAGCCAACTTTTGTAGAAGGATTTCTACTCAACTAGAGAACTCTCCATAAAAGAACCTTTAAGCCTCAGTTGTCGATCATGGCCTCCGAAATGCACTGGCTGGAAGAGCTGGCCAAAAGCAGGGTCAATGGAGGTGACTAAGGAAACTCTGAACTGCTATTCAAGGTTCCTTGAATTTCTTTTTTCTTTTAATTTTTTAAATGTCTATTTAATTTTGAGAGAGAAAGAAAGAGAGGCAGAGCGTGAGAGGGGAGGGGCAGAGAGGGAGACACAGAATCCAAAGCAGGCTCCAGGCTCTGAGCTGTCAGCACAGAGCTGGACGCAGGGCTCAAACCCATAAACCACGAGATCATGACCTGAGCCGAAGTTGGACGCTTAACTGACTGAGCCACCCAGGGGCCCCAAGTCTTAGTGGATTTTAAAAGATAGATATAGTACAAACAGAATGAAACTTGAAATCAATAATGAAAACTACAAACCTCACAAAATTGTGGAAAATGAACAATGCACTTTTATTTTTTACATATGTATACATATACATATCATATATATTATACATATATAATTTAAATACAAACTCAGGTTTTAGAAATTGTACAAAGAAAGCTAAAAACACATATTTATGATGAGTTTTAATATTTAATATTTCCTTTTACTGTACTGACTTGGAATGTTTACATTTACTGATGAGGACCAAATACGGCCATCACCATCCGAGCAACTTGCAGGGGATTTATGATTTCTTCCATGTTCTCTCTTCTCAAAACTCCGTGGGTTTAAGTCTTGAAGCTATTCTGGTTCTCACAGGTGTTTCTGGAATAAAAAGAATGCTTATAGAAGAATTCTTTATTTTATGTTTATAAGCTGTAAGTTTGTAGAGACTATGAATATGATCAACAACTTTGGACCTACTTTGAACTTAGAGGCTCATTTGTTGTCCAAACAGCACATTTTTAAACGACCAATGAATCAAAGAATAAATTATGAAGGAAATTGGAAAATGATTAGAGATGAATAGAAAAGAAAACACAGCTTACCCAAACTAATGAATTCAATGACAGTGGTGCTTAGGGGAAATTTATAGTTATAAACACATTAAAAAATGAATGATCTCAAGTCAGTGACCTAACTACAGAACTTAATTAGAGAAAGAAGAACAGACTAAGCACAAAGCTAGCAGAAGAAAGGAAATAATAAAGTGAAAGCAGAGAAAAACAAAATAGAAGATAGAAAAACAATAGAGAAAATAAAACCAAAAGTGGGTTCTTTGGAAAGATCAAAATGTTTGACTGAACTTCTGCTGGATGGACAAATCAAAAAAGACGAGTTACTAATATCAGAAATGAAAGTGGAAGCATTCAAGCAAATGTGACAGAAATAAAAAGGATTATCAGACAGCACTATGAATAATTGTCCATCAGGAAATTGGATAACCTAAATGAAATGGACAGATTCTTAGAAATACAAAACCCACCAAGAATAAATCATGAAGAAATAGAAAATCTGAGTAGACTTATAGTTACTAAGTAAATTGAATGAATAATGTAAAGTCTCTTGACAAAGAAAAGCCCTCGGGCTGATGGCTTCACGGGTGAATTCTCCCAAACATTTAAAGAGCTAATACCGTGGCACTTGGGTGGCTCAGTCACATGGCTCTTGATATTGGGGCTGTGAATTTTAGTCCCACGTTGGGTGTAGAGATTATTTGAAAATAAAATCTTTAGGGGCACCTGGGTGGCTCAGTCAGTTAAGCCTCCAACTCTTGATTTCTGCTCAGGTCATGATCTCATGGCTCATGGGATCAAGGCCATGTCAGGCTCCAAACTGACAGCATGGAGCCTGCTTGGGATTCTCTCTCCCTCTCTCTCTGCCTCTCCCCTGCCTATGTGCTCTGAATAATAAAGTCATAAAAAATAAAATAAAATCTTTTAAAAAATAAATGAAGAAAGAACTAATACCAATTATTTTCAAACTTTCTTAAAAATATTGAAAATGAGGAAATACTTCCTACCTCATTCTGTGAGGTCAGCATTACCTGTGCCTAAGCCAGGCAAAGACTACAAGAAAAGACACTACAGAAATTTGTCACTTATGAACTTCGATGCAAAACTCCTCAACAAAATACTAGCAAACAGAATTCAGCAGCATATTAAAAGGATTACACACCATGACCAAGTGGGATTTATCTCTGGAATGCGAGGATGATTCAACATATGAAAACCAATGTAATACATTAACAGCCTAAAGGAGGAAAAAACCCATATGGTCATTTCAATTGATACAGAAAAAAATATTTGAAAGAATTCAACACTCTTTCACGATAAAAACACTGAAAAGTAGTAACAGAAGGAAAGTACCTCAACACAATAAAAGCCATATATGAAAAAACCCATGGTGCCCATCAAACTCAATGGTCAAAGACTTCAAGCTTTTCCTCTATGATCAGGAATAAGGTAAGGATGCCCGTGTTTACCATTTCTATTGAACGTAGTGCTGGAAATTCTAGCCAGAACAATTAGGCAAGATAGGGCACCTGGCTGACTCAGCCAATGCAACATGTGACTTTTGATCTCAGGGTCATGAGTTCAAGCCTCATGTTTGGTGTGGAACCTACTTAAAAAGAATTTAAAAGAATTTAAAAAACAGTAGGCAAGAATAAATGGCATCAAATTTAAGAAGAACTAAAACTGTATCTTTTTGCAGATGATACGATCTTATATTAGAAAACCCTAAAGAACACGCCAAAAACCTGTTAGAACTCATATATGATTTCAGCAAAGTGGCAGGATACAGAGTCAATGCAAAGAAATCAGTCTCATTTCTTTACACGAGCAATGGACAACATGAAAAGGAAACTGCAAAAACAGTTCCATTTACAATAGCATCGAAAATAATTAAATACTTAGGGATTAACCTAACCAAGAAAGTGAAAGACTTGTACAATGAAAACTACAAAATGTTGCTGAAAAAATTAAAGAAGGTATAAATAAATGAAAACACATTCCATGTGTGTGGACTTGAAGTCTTAATATTATGAAAATGTCCATAGCACCCCAAGTAATCTACAGATTCAAAGAAGTCCCTATAAAAATCCCAATGTCAGTTTTTGTAGAAATTGAAAAATCCATTCTAAATTTCTATGGAATTTCAAGGGACCCCAAAAAAACAAAACGATCCTGAAAAAGAAAACCAAAACTGGAGGATTCACAGTTTCTGATTTCGAAACTTACTACAAAGGTATAGCAATCAAAACACTTAAGTGTTGGTAAAAAGACAGTCATATAAACCAATAGAATGGAATAGATAGCCCAGGAACAACCCCTCACAGACGCGGTCAAGTGATTTTCAACAGGGGCGCCAAGCCCACTGGTGGAGGAAAGGACAGTCTTTTATTTATTTATTTTTAATTTTTTTAATGTTTATTTTTTGAGAGAGAGAGAGAGAAAGAGAGACAGAGAGACAGAGAGACAGAGCATGAGCAGGGGAGGGGCACAGACAGAGAGGGAGACACAGAATCTGGAACGGGCTCCAGGCTCTGAGCTGTCAGCACAGAGCCCGATGCGGGGCTCGAACTCGGGACGGTGAGATCAGGACCTGAGCCGAAGTCGGAGGCTCAACCGACTGAGCCGCCAGGCGCCCCAAGGACAGTCTTTTCGACAACTGGTTCTGGGGAAACTGCCGATCCGCACGCAGGAGAAGGGCACTGGGGCCTTACCTCATATGAAAAAATCAATATGGGTCGAAGACCTAAATGTGAGACCTAAAACCATAAAACTCTTAGGGGGAAACAGGACCAAAGCTTCACAACATTTGGCAACGATTTCTTGGATAGGACGGCAAACGCACAGGCAAAAAAAGAAAAACTAAATTATACTTCATGAAAAACTTTACGTGCATCAAAAGACACTCTCAAAAGAGTAAAAAGGCCCCCCACAGAGGGGGAGAGAATATTTGCCAATCACACAGCTCATAAGGGGTGAAGATGCAGAATGTGTAGTGAACTCCGAAAACTAACAGCAAAAGAACAAACAACCTGACGCAAAAATGGGCAAAGGACTTGAACAGACATCTCCCCACAGAAGTTACACAAATGGCCGGCAAGCCATGGAGATGCTTGGCAGCAATAACCCGCAGCGAAATGCCAGTCGCAACCGCACCGGGAGCCTGCGCCACACCCGGGGGAGTGGCCGCCGCCCGACGACAGGAAGCAACAGTCGCGGACAGGGGTGTGGGGTGAGGGGAGCCCGGCGCACCGTCGGCGGGGACAGGGAGCGGCGCGGCCACCGTGGAAAACAGTGCGGTGGTTACTCGAAGAATTAAAAACCAGCTCTATCATATGATCCCGCAATTCCAGGCCCAGGTGTTTGCCTGACGGAGTCCCGAGCGGGGTCTCGAAAGGCGTTTGCACCCCTGCGTTCCCTGCGGCATTGTTCACAGCAGCTGAGAAGTGGAAGCGCTTCTCGGTGTGTGTGGACAGAGGAACGCACTTGGAACAACGGCGCAGTTTCCCGCCACGACGTCCCCGCGGACGAGCCTCGAGGACACGATGGAAGTGCGGTCGGCCAGGCCCGAAAAGACATCGTATGGTTCCACTTGTACGAGGCCGAGGGAGGAGTCAGACTGCAGAGACGGCAAGCAGGGTGCTGGGTGCTAGGGGCCGGGGGAGGGGGCCAGTGTTTGGCGGGGACAGAGTGTCCCTTTTTCAGGGGGAAAGAGTTCTGGAGGTGGAGATGAAGCCGCGGCGTCAGAACATCACGAATGTGGTAAATACTGCGACACGGTGTACTCGCAAGCGGCTCAGATGGTAAGTTCCGTGTGATCTGTGTCACACTATAATAAACAAAGTTGAGGGAGGAGGAGAGTCGGGCCAAACGGGTGCGGGGGGCTGGAGGCAGAGGCTTCCGGGCGGGGACGAACGGGTAAGCGGAGGGGTGAAGGGCAGCGGCGCGGCGCGGTGACGCACGGTGGCAGCGGCGCGGCGCGGTGACGCACGGAGCCGCGCTCGGAGCCGAGTGGCGGAGGGCGCTGTCGGACCGCCGCGTTACCCACCCGAGCCGAATGCAACGCGGCGCCTCAGCTGCACTTCACTTTTCAAGGAGAGAGGACGCGAGGGCCAGGCTCTGGCCGCGGGACCCGGGGCCCGAGCTCCGGCGAGCCTGTGGGCCTCCGGGCTGTGACCGAGCGGTGTGGGGCCTCTCCCCCTGTCCCGCCCCCGCCTCTCCCTGTTAGGGGGCCCCTCTCTGCCCTTGCCGCCGCCCCCTCTTCCCAAGCCGCTGACGCCCTGGGCAAAGGCCCTCGTCGGGAGGGCGCCCTCCAGCCTCCGCTCTGCCCACCCTCGCGGCCAGCCCCGAGCGGAAGCACCAGGGGTGCGGACCCCACTTGGGCGAGCAGGCTCCCTGCACGCTGGCGACCGAGCCGGCCGCGTGCGCGCCGCACCTGGTACCCGTCTGCTCTCCGAGCCTTCCGCCGGTGGCTGCCCGCCCCGGCCGCGCGGGCCTCTGCTCTGCCACCGCGGCCACGGACTCTCCGGAACCTGCCTCGGCCTTACACCCTCAGCTCTCTGGTGAAGTTCAAAACCGACCAACCGACCGACCGTTGCTGTTGTGCCAAATCCAGAGAAATCTCCACGGCAGGGTTGGAGCGAAGGTCCCTGCGCGGTCCGCCTCCTGTGGAGGTGGAGGTCCCGTCCGAAGGTCACGGTCAGTGCCCGAGGAGAGACGGGGTAACGCGGGCCAGCCGGCGGCCTCCTGCGCTGCGCGCCGGGACCCGTCCAGCACATTGAGGGGGAATAATGTTCTGATTCTTTCGGCTCGTTGGGATTTACTGATTTTTTACTAGGATAGAAAGAGCGGTGTCACCGCCGCTGCCTGAGCCCCTTCTGCTTCCTCAGGGTGGTGACCCGGCCTAGGTTCTCCACATCTCACACGGCTGCTCTCTGGGTTCTGATGTCATCCTCATGCTGAATCGCCGATGCACCTTGAGGGCTTTCTTTCTCTCACTTTAAGCTCAGGCAGAAGGGTAATTCGGTAACCCTTTAGAGCAGGTGACCAGATAGCCTCCCAGGGTCCTCTCCCGGGGGAGGCGTGAGCGCTCCCACACCTGTGGCTAAGGTGCTCGCGCACGGAGCCCTCTTCCTTATGAGGGATGAAGCCGCGTGGCGCTGCCTGCCAACGTGGCCGGGGTCTGCACTGCCAAGAGGAGGGACGCCAGACGCAGTGCCTCCCTCGGTGTCCGTCTGGGGTTACGCTCGTCTCCATGAAAAAGGAGTCTTCAAGGCCCAGGGGCCATGCCCAGCCACACACCCTCTCCCCTTCTAGGACCTGCTTCAGACGCTTGCGGCCGCAGAGCCCCACTAACCAGTCTGGAGCCTGCTCCGGGGCCCACGGGGGCTGACCCTGACCGCTCACCCGAGGGTGGGCGGCGCAATGAGTATGCACACTCCTAAATTTTAGAGCTGGCTAAGGAACTGGACACGTGCAGGGGTGGCCGTGTTAAGCAGAGCCAAGAGGGAAAGAATGCCCCGGTCCCGGACATCAGTCTGGACGCCGTGATGGGGGCAGAGCGCGTGGAGACGAGAGGTGCAGCGCCACTGACGGGTGCGGACAGAGACGCCAGGACAAGACTGCACCCGAGAAATCCAGGCCTGAGTTTGGTGATGGATTCTGAGCTGTGACGCCAAAAGCGCTAGTAATAAAATTTAAAAAATCAAAAGATTGTACTTCATTAAAATTAAAAACTTTGGTGCGTCAAAGGACATTATCAAGAAAAGGCAGCCTACGAAAGGGGAGATAATACTTGCAATCATGTATCTGACACAGATAGATAAAGAACTCTTACGACTCAGTGACAGAAGGACAGACAACCCCGTGAAGAAGTGGACAAAGCACTTGGACAGACGTTTCTCCAGGGAAGATTCACAAGCGGCTGGTAAGCACCCGGCGAGGCGCTCGGCGCCGTCAGCGAAGCAGCCCAGGGCGGCCGCTCCGGCAGGCGTCGCTTCGGCACGTTGGTCGTTTGCACCCACGGCACTTGAAAGAGAGCAGGTGCGAGAAAGGCTCTGACCCCCCCCCCCCAACATTTCCTCCTGAAAGCCGGAGCTGGAACCCGTGTGGAAGACACCCCCTCTCCCCCCACCCCACCCTGTACCAAAAGGAAAGCAACGTTCTTGTCACCGGAGACAAGGAGTCAGGCTCAGGGGACCCCGTGTGGATAGACCTTGCTAAAATAGCTTTCCTCCGTCTTCACCCTCCGCGCACATTTTAGTTACCTCCCCACAGTTGCCTCTCTCTGTTTACCTGCTTCCTGAACACCTCGGTCTGGCCGCTTCTTTGGGTCTTTGTTTTCCTGCGAGGACTCCCATGCGCATGTACGTTTTAATTAAATCAAATGTGTATGCTTTTCTCCTGCTACTCCGGCCAATGTGAGTCCCAGCCGCGAGCCCTGAGAGGGTGAGGGATAAGTTTTACCTCCCATACCTTAGTCACCGGGGAAATGCAAACCGAAGCCAAACAAAATAATCCCAAACCAGAAAACAGCAAGTGTTAGTGACGGAGTGGAAAGTGGGACTCTCCTACTTTGCTGGCGGAAATGGGCGATGGTGTCGCCGTTGTGGAAAACAGCGTGGTGGGCCCGCAAAGATTCAGACATAGAATCATGTGATCCAGCAATTCCACACTCAGTGGAAGCCCAAGAGAATCGAAAACGAGATGTTCATGCAAAAAAAAAAAATTACCCAAATGTAATTCTTACCCAAAGCACTATCGACAATCGCCAAGAGGTGGAGACAATCCGAGTGTCGTCAGGGGGTGGGGAACAACATGTGGTCCATCCCTATGACGGAAAACTATTCAGCCATGAAAGGAACTAAGTACTGACACCTGCCATCCACACCTGGCATGGGTGCACCTCGGAGACATGCTGAGTGGAAGGGGCCAGACATAAGGGGTCACGGGCCATATGGTTCCATTCCGTAGAGATGGAAAGCAGATTCGTAGGATGTACAGTTTAGGTTATTGACGTAGACACGCCTAGAACACCCCACTCAGCAACAGCATATAAAGTTCACATTGTTTTCAAGTGCCCACAGAACACATAACAACATGGGACATATTTTGGGTCATAAAACAAATCTCGACAAATTTAAAATAACCGAAATCATACAGAGTATGTTTTCCAGCTACGATGGAATCATACTAAGAAATAGTAGAAAGGTTACAGAAAAATCTCCTAGCACTTGGGAACTGAACAACACACTTCCGTATAATCCATGGCTTAAAAAGCAAGTCCCCAGGGCCGCCTGGGTGGCTCAGTTGGTTAAGCGTTCAACTGTGGCTCAGGCCATGATCTCACAGTTGGGCCTTGTGCTCACAATGCAGAGCCTGGAGCCTGCTTCAGATTCTGTGTCTCCCTCTCTCTCTGCCCCCCTCCCCTGCTCATGCTCTGTTTCTCTCTCTCGAAAACGAATAAATGTTTTTTAAAAAGCAAGTCTCCAGGGAAATTAAAAATAATGAATTAAATTATAATAAAATACAAGTTATTAAAATTTGTGGGACACAATTAAAGCGGTGCTGTGAGGGGTAGTTATAGAATTAGATGCTTACATTAAAAAAGAGGAAAAGGCTTAAATCACTCATCTAAATTTGCACCTTAAGAAATAGAAAAAGAAGAGCAAAATAAACCCAAGACCAGCAGAAGGAAACAATAAAAAGCAGAAATCAATCAAATTGACAAAAGAAACATAGGGAAAATCAATGAAAGGAAGGCAATAAAATTGACAAACCTCTAGCAAAACTGATACAGAAAAAGGGAAGAAACGAATTATCAGTATTGGGGCTGACCCAGGGGCAGGGCTCACACGCTGCAGACACGGAAAGGAGGAGGAGGAAATACTCCGCCTACACGCATTTACGCCCTAGGTGAAATGGACCAAGTTCTCAAAAAAGCACAAACTACTACATGTTCTCCATTTGAAATAAATATTTTGAATAACCCTATAACAAAGAAATTCGATATATAATTTTGAAGCTCAAAAAAAAAAAAAAAAAAAAAAGATATCTCCAGGCCTAGGTTGTTTCACTGGAGAATTCTTCTAAACATTTGAAGAATAATTAACATCAGTTTTACGTAATATTTTTCAGGAAATAGAAAGAAAATAAGGGAGCACTTCCTAATTTGTTTGATGAAGCTACTATCACCCTGACACTCAACTTGTCAAAGACAGTAGAGCAGAGGAAAACCACAGACTAAGATCCCTCATTGACAGAGACGTCAAAATCCACACTAGAACATTATCAAATAGAACTCGACGCTGTATAAAACCAATCACATAGCATGGCCACGTGGGGCTGACTCCAGACATGTGAGACAGTTTTCATACTTGAAAATCGATCAGTATTAATCCAGTCTATCAATAGGCTAAAAAAGAAAAATCACAGCACATCATTTGAGGCAGAAAAAGCATTGCTTGCAATTCGAAATTCAACAGTCATTTAGGATAAAGACTCAGAAAACATCAAAATGAAGGGGAATTCCCTCTCTTGATGAAGAACCTCTATTTAAAAACCTCCAGGTACCATTATACAGAATAACAAGAGACTGATGCTTTTCTCTAAGATCAGGAACGAGGCATCGGGCTTGGCGTTCCAGCCAGTGTCGTAAGGCAAGGAAAGGGGTCAGGGAGTCCTACAGACTGGGAAAATCCCCTTTAGAACACATTGCTTTAGAGTTCAGCAAGGTTTCAGGAAACAAGATAACGATACGAACATCCATCCACTAGCAATGAACACATGGAATCCAAAATTTAGAAATCATATAGTCACAATATTTAAAGATTTCTAATCATTTAAACCTTAGGTACAAGTCTAAAGAACATGTACAAGACTTAGCTGCTGAAATTTACGCAGCACTGATGAAAGAAATCAACCATCTAAACGAGTGAGAGACACATCACGCTCGTGGTCGGAAGACACGACGCAGTAAAGACGTCGAGTCTCCCCAGATCGATATGCTGGCTTCACACATTTCCGAAGGAGATCCCAGCAGTATTTATTTTATAGATACAGGCAAGACTATTCTAAAATCTATATGGAAACACAAGGGAGCTAGGAGAGCTGAAACAGTTTTGAAAAGGAATAAGACGGGAGGAACCGGCATGCTGCATCTCAGCATGTGCTGCTGGTGGCGGCAAAGCTCCAGCTTCAGCCGAGGAGAGCGGCCCAGAAGCAGGCCGCCGTGACCGCTGCCTTCCGGCGCAGGCGAGCAACCCGCTTCGTGAGAAGGACACACTTTCCAACAAACGGTGCCAGAGCCATTGGACCTCCTTTGCGACAGAAACGACATCAAAACAACTAAGCGAAAATACCTTGACCTAAAGTTCATTCCTTATACAAACGTGAACTCGAGCTGATCACAGTATAGATTCAAAGTCAAATGTGAAATATGGCTTTCAAAGGGAGCTGCGGGAGAAAAAACCCCAGGACCTAGGGACTGGTGGGTTCTAAACATGGTGCTCAAAGCACAACCTATGAAAGAAAACACTCGAGAAACTGGAATTTACCAAGATTAAGAAGTGTCGCTCTAGTAAAGATCCTGTTAGGAGATGAAAAGACACGGTACAGACTAGGAGAACACTGTTTGCAAACCGCGTATCTGAAAAGAGGACTTGTATGTAGGATATATAAAGAGCTCTCAAAAGTCAACAGAAAAAACACACACCAGCCAAACAGAAAATCATCAAAAGACACAGGCATTTCGCCGAAGAGAAGATACAGATGGCAATCAGGCACACACACAAGTGCTCGCCATCGTGAGCCGTTCGGGAAACGCAAACAGAAGCCTGGACGAGGCGTCGCCGCCCACCCGTTGGCTGGGTCGAGTAAGCGGCGACATCGAATGTTGGGGAAACGCAGCTCCCACACGTCGCTGGTGGCAAAGTAAATGGCGCGGCCGCTCTGGGAAGACAGTTGGGCAGGTTCTCCAAAGCGAAACAGGAACCCTGCAGCCCAGCTCACACTCGTGAGCCTTCATCCCAGAGAATGAAAACTTAGCATCGCACAAAACGCTCCGCACGGCTGTTCGCCGGGGGCTTAGGTGGAAAGGTGGAGGCCGGAAACTTGAAAGGCGACCGGATGGACAAGCTGCGGTCCGTCCCCACCAGGGAGCCCTACTCGGCGATCAAGACGCCACACAGTTGCGACACAGACGACTCGGGCGGATTTCGGGGGCGTTATGCGGAGGGACGAGCAGAGCCAACCCCAGACGGTGGCAGGTGGAGGCTCCCGCTCAGGCAACACTCTCCGAAGGGCAGAGCTTCCCAGACGAGACCGAGACCACGGCGGTGCTGGCCGCGGGCAGGGATGACAGGGCGGGGGCGGGTGGCCTGAGGGAGGGCTCCGCTGACCGAACGGTGCACACCTGGACCGTGTCCGTGGCTACTGAGGGCACACGGTAAGCCAGCAGCCGGGGGCGCCGAGGCTGGCTTTCTTGCGTTAATCCCGTTCCGCGGTAGCGGGAGGAGCTGCGCTGCGGCAAAACGGCTGAGGGACTTTCTGTACTTTCTGCAGCTTCCCGCGACTCTATAAATACATCAAAATACATACACCAGTCCCACGGCTGCCAACACATCCCAGAATAGTTCCCGGGAGCGAGCAGTCTGGTGGCTGCTCCCTGGAGCTCCGAGCTTCCCCGCGGGTCCAAGGACTGACCTGCCGGTGACGATGGACAGCGGAGGAAGCGGGCGAGGTCTACGCGGGGCTGTGGCCTGTGACCAAGAGAGCGGAGAGGGCCGGGCGTGAGACAGAGGCAGCACCCAGGGTGCTCTCGCTCCAGAGCCGACGCTCCGTCTTCAGGAAGGAAGGGTGTCTCTCCTCGCTCGGGCCTCCGTCTGCCCCCTGCCCCTGCCAAGCCCCTCCCCGCCTCTGCCACCTCCCGCCTCCCGCTCGCCCCGTCCGAAGCTGTCTGCATTTTACAGATGAAGGAGCTGGGTACTCAAGGGCCGAAGGGTCTGGATCGCACCCCCAAAGTGGGGTGACAGCCCCCCCGGGACCCGGGGTAGAGCGAGCAGGGCCAGAGCAGCTGAGCAGAGGAGGGGCCCAGCCCTGGGGCCACCACACACACACACACACACACACACACACACACACACACACACACACACACACGGCCCACTTCCCCCTCAGGCCGCAGTGGCCTGGACTCCACCAGCCTCCCCGCTGGCTTCCGAAGAAGCCGGCAGCCCCCGGATCAGCTCAGACGCCGTCCATCTTAGCGACGCAAGCCTCCTCCTCCCGTGGCCGTCTCAAGTCCACCTCACCCCCGAGCCAGCGTCCTCACGGCTCCCGCCGGTTCCTGCCCAGGCACTATGAGCATGCGGCCCCCAACCCGCCCGGGCGCCCCTGCGCCGCGCTCTCCTCCCCCACCTCGGAGGAGCCACGCTGGGCCCCGGCTCCCGGCTCCGGGGCCCCGCACCCCCCCGAGCTCCCGCCGCACCTTCCTGGAGCTGAGAGGGAGCATCGTCCACGTCCACGGGCAGCCTGCAGTCTCCGAGACGCACCCGCCCCACCCGGCCCGGGGACTGTTCATCTTAAATTATTTGGAAATGATTATGTCAAGTTATTTATTTAAAATAAATAAGCTGAAACTCATGCCACCCCCACTCCCAGAGGTGTGGCCCCCACTCTGGCCCAGCCCCCATTCTGCGCCCGCCTGGGTGGGTACGCGGCAGGTACGGCACCCCTTTGAAAACGTTCCCTGGAAGGCAGAGCTTCCAGAAAGCCCTGCGTGCTGAAGAAGCTGTTCAGCTCCTGGCGCCGGGCCTGCCTCTGCCCCCACCGCATGGCCTGTCCCTCTGAGCCCTCATGTCCCCTCCAGGAGGAGCTCAGCCAGGCTCGTCCTCCGTGCTCAGCGCCTGGGTCTCCACAGCTCGCTCCCAGCCCCATCCCTCGTCTCATGCCATGTCCGAGGAGGCCTGGGTCTCTGGCAAGGCCTTTAAACTGTGTCCTCCTTATGACACCAAGTGACAAAGCAGATTTCTCAATTTGATTCTTCACACACGAGAAGTGAAACCTCTCGCTCAGACTCCTTCTTAAAGAGATATCTATTCCTTTCCCCGCTTGTTTTAAAAGCTGCTTTCTGGGGTGCCTGGGTAGCTCAGTTGGTCACGATCTTGCACTTTGTGGGTTTGAGCCCCGAGTCGGGCTCTGTGCTGACGGCTCAGAGCCTGGAGCCCGTTTCAGATTCTGTGTCTCCCTCTCTCTCTGCCCCTCCCCTGCTCATGCTCTGTCTCTCTGTCTCTCAAAAATAAACATTTTTTAAAAAGCTGCTTTCATAAATTCAAGCTTTCTGCCAAAATCGGTCAAAGACGTATCAACGGATTTCACTTCCATGGACAGCTGTTCCAACTTCTGATCTGGCTCTTAGCTTATGGCACAGTACCCTTTGCTTCCTCTGAAGACAACTCCCTGGAAGATAAAGCCTCCCGAAATGGCATGGCACCAGGACACCAGGTTAAAGTCGGTCCCAGGCCGGAGGACTACCGGCCATGTGCCCACCAGCGTGTCCACGCATTAACCCAACACAGGACTGCACGTGAAAGAGCTCCAACGGCCAGGCCTCGGCATCCAGCCACGATCGAGTGCCACAGGGGAGCCAGCCTCCAACAGAGGAAGGGACCTCTGCCTTCACAGAAGCACCTGGCCTGCCTTCTCCCCCGGAAGACAGATGTCTGGGGACACTGCCCTGCGCTAAGTTGTGTTGGAGGGGTCCTGGTTGACCAGGTGTGCAGGGGAAGCTTTGGCCCTGTGCTGTGCTGGGTCAAATTCCTGGTCTGTGGAGGAAGGGTCTTGGGGACACATTCACTCCGTGGAACAGCCTCAGAGGACCCTCACCACAGCCACGTGTCCTGCGGGTGCATTCTACCTGTGCTGGGCTGGGGCTACCCCATGCGCTGGGTTTCCAGGGACTGGTTTGCGCTGTGCTGAGCCTGGTTGGAATGTGCCTGGTCTGGGAGTCTTTGGGACTCACATTCCCTGAGCTGAGCCGTGTTGGAGGCTCCTGGCCAGAGGGCTCTCGGTCAGCATTGTCACCATGACACTCGTCTGAACTGAGTTAGGCTGGACTGGAGTGCTCCTGGCCAGCAGGGGCTCCTGGAGACTTGTTCTCCTTGGGCCGGGCTGGGTCAGAGGGCTCCCAGCTGGAGGGGTCCTGATTAGCTGGGCGTGGGTGGGACTCTTCACCCTGGGCTGATCTGGGTGGGTGGTGGCTAGGGGACTCGTTCACTCTGTGCCGACCCAGGTTGTGGCCCTGGAAGTCAAGGAGGGCTCCACCTGGCTGGGCGAGGGTCCCTTGTACTCTGATTTTCAGTGCCCTACGCCCACCTGCTGAAGAACAACAGGTAACTGAGCCATCTGGCCAGCCCCTTGTTGGGCTCCGGGCCAGGAGGTGCCGGGCGTAGGTACGCGGGACTGCGAGGCGGCAAGAAGGTGGGCACCGGCCTCGAGGTGCAGCACAGAGTGTCTGTGAGAAGCCCAGGGCAGGACGAGTGGGCGGGGCCTCGCCTCCGCAGGGACAGGAACGGAGAGGCAAGGAGGGGCAGGAGAAGCTGCAGTAAGAGTGCCATCTCTCTATTCAGTGTGGCCTTGCAGGTGACTGGCTTTTGTAATAGCCAGAGCTTCACAACACCTCCTCCTGATGTCGAAACTGCACCCTCCACAATCACCAGGGGTCTCTCACTGGGTCTCGTCTGCGAGGCCCAATCGCCAGGCAGCTTTCACCCAGGCCCTTCTTCCCGCACCGCCTGGACGCCCTCCTGGATCCCCTACCAGCTGGACCAGCGCCCACGCTGGCCCTTCCTCCTGGCAGCACCACCCCACCTCCCCATGGCAGAGCCTTCGTTTCACAGGTGAGTAACTGGGGTTCGGGGCGGGGAGGGGGGTTGGTGGCAGGGACTTGCTCACGTGAAAATTAGTAAGAGGAAGCCTCATTTACAACGGAGTCGCGTGGCCAGCAGGGGGAGCGCTCAGCTCGACCACTCCCGGTCAATTGCAGACCCGACAGGAAGGGACGCACCCTGCAGGCGGATTCCACTGTAGCTGCTACTTCACTAGCCCAGCAGGAGGAAGGAAGGTTTCCTTCTCCCCCAGCAACAGCCCAGCCAATGAGAGACTGCCACAGCCCAGCCAATGGGAGACTGCCACAGCCCAGCTAATGAGGGTCAGCCATAGCCCAGCCAATGAGAGACTATCCTAGTCCAGCCAATGAGAGACTGCCACAGCCCAGCCAATGAGAAGGCACTACACTTCCAGCTCAGAGTTTGCTCCAATGGACTTTCTGTTTAAAACAGTCCTCCCGCCCACCCTCCTTTCCACTTAAACGAGCCTCCTGGGCCTTATTGTAGCTGTCTGTCTAGAGTTTTGTCCTCAGTCGCTCTTCCTCTGTTGGCCTCTGCTGTTCCCGAATAAAGCCAGTTTTGCTGGGGAAATAACTGGCAATTTTAGTTTTGAAGTTAATGCCCAGGTGGGGCCACTCGGGGGTGCATGAGAAGAGGCAGGGGCTGGGCTCCTCCCAGTTCTGACCAGTGGGACCTGCAGGACGCCTGCTGGCGGGGGCAGTTGGTGTCTGGGAAGTTGGACTTCACCCGAGGAAGGCGGCCGGTGGAAGGCAGTCCAAGCTCTTTGCCCTTGCCCCGGCCTCGTGAATTCGTGATGCCTTCCCGGGAGCTGCTGCAAAGGCCTGCCCCGTGACTGGGTGCATTCTGCACCCCTGCAACCTGTGACCCCCGACCCCCTGTGGGCGAGATCACGGGCACCTGCACTGAAGCCACTGCGGGCAGAGATTCCGTCACAGGAAGCCGAAGTCACAATCAGGGATCCGTTTCGTCCTCGGAACAACCTAAACATCTCATCCGAGTATGTCCCGCGCCTCTTCCTCCTTAGAGCCGCGTACCCATCCCACGGGGACGATTTTCGGCTTCCGCGCCGCTGCGTTCCTGCGACTCCGGTTTGGGAAGAAGGGATGGGAGGGAGAGTGCGGCCGCGGCCACTTGGCCGACGTGGAGAGCACATGTGATGGCCGCCTCCCTCGGGCGGGAAGCCTTTGGAAGGCCACGAAGCAGAAAGGCGGACGCAAAGCCCTGATCTTGTCGTGGAGAATCCAGGCTTGTTAATGTGAGAAAATTTCATTTTCTTTTTTCCCAGTCTCTACGTTGGCATTTGGTTCGGTGCAGATTCACTGGTCCCCACCTGATCAGGGCTCCGCGCCGGCTACACCGCTGCCCTGGGAAGGGTCCCCAGCACCTGCACCCCCCCACCAGCGGCCGCAGACCCGGGAGTGGGGCTCCTCACCTGCCCACGCTGACCACTTCTGCGGTTCCCTTCTCTTCGGCCACACAGACCTTCCCCAGTTCCCAGAGCTGCCTGTGCCCCGCTGTCCCCGGGGTATCGCCTGCCAGGCGCCATTTCCTCCGGGGTGCCCTCCCGGCCCCCCAGTAGCTGAGACCCTCTGACTTCTTCACTGTCCCCCACGAGACCCCCACGATTGCCGTCTCGTCTGAGCCGTGTCGCCCTTCCCCATGGCGCTGAGCCGCCCGGAAGTAAGTGGCCGTGTTCGTGCTCCCCTGCGTGGGCAGCGCCACGCAGAGGCTTGCTCCGCGGCCACCACGCAAGTGGGTGACACTGGACATGCAGCGCGGAGCCGCGGGTGGACTCGCCTGAAGAGCATCCGAGAACGCTGGGCCCCCCGACTGACACCCCTGCCTCCTCACCGTCGCAGCCCGGGGTGGGTACACCAGTAGCGCCGGACTCCCTTGGCCCCTTGCCGGTGGCTGGGGGACATTCTCCCACTCGGCGTTCTGGGAGGCGGTGCACCCGTCTGTCCCGTGTCCAGCAGGGGCTGGGGACCTGCACGCCCCCTTCCTGGCCGCTCGCTGGAGAAGCCCTTCCCTTCTTGAGAGGGGCAGGTGGAGATCCTGGGGGGCCCATGGGTGAGGTTTTCTGGGGCGCCGTGGGGCGGCCAAGGGGCACAGTCTGTGGGCATGGTCTGAGAGATGGACGTCAGCCTTCTGAGCTCACCCCGGATGGCTTGACCACAGCAAGGGGGGGACTGACGTCCGGGTTGGTAGGCAGTTCCCAGATGCCGCCGGTGTGCGTAGACCCCGAGCTCTCTCTAGCAAGCTCTCTCTAGCACACGGGGGGTCACGGGAAGACAGGAGGGGTAGAGCTGGAGCCCTGCGGCACAGCCGGGACGACCGGAAAGCGGAAGAGGGGCAGCCCAGGGACGCGGTCGCGTAAGGGTGTAGGCGGGGTTCTCCTTGGCGTCACAGGCCGTTCTGCGTCTGGCCCTGAGGACTCTTGCTGTTCTTTGGGACCTCGGTGCTGTCGGCCCTCCCCCTCGCAGCCCTCCCAGCCCTCCCAGCCCTGCACACCCCGAGGGCGTCACTGCCCTGTTTAGATGCCCCTCGGGGCCTCGAAGGGTGAAGAGCCCACGTTTTCTTCATGACTGCCACTCCCTGGCCTCGAGCACCCGGCTGGTGAGCCAGGCGTGGGGACCCCGGCACCGGGCTCTGGGGCCTGTGCTCCACAGCCTCCCGGGGGTTCTGCGCGGGCCGCTCAAGGAGACGGATGCAGGTGCGCTGCCAGAAATGCCCAGTAATCCTCGGAGAAGAAAGTGAGAGATTACGGGAGAAAACCTCGGAGCTGCGGGCGGGGCAGGATGGGAGGTAACCTGTTTCTAAGGCCCTCACGGTGGCATGGGGACACGCAGAGGACAGAGAGCTCCCAGGATGCAGGGTCCTGTCACCTGCTGGCCGCGCCCTGCCCCCGCCCCGTCACCCTGTCAACAAGGTGAAGAAAGGACCCCCCCGCCTGCGCAGGACAAGCCGAGACAGAGGAAAGGGCGTGGGGATGGGTCCCACCACACGGTGCCGCCAGCCCTCCCCTCGCTCTTCCTCCCTTGTTCGAGGCCCCTGCTCCTGTCATTCAGGGCCCTTCCCCTGTGGCTGCGTCTCTTCCAGCACCTCGCCTTCGTCTTCCTCCAGGTGGCTGGTCAGGTCGGTTCGCAGGGCTTTGCCCGTCCCGCTCACGGCTACGTGCTCAGCACCTGGAGCTGTCCCCGCGACATATGCCAAGGAATATTTTTTAATGAATGAAGTGTCGCCATGGGCTCAACCTAAAAAGCTGCTAGAGACTGAAGTTCCACTGCCTGCAAGCGAACACCAGTCCCACTGACCGCGGGCTGCTGACCAAAGCCAACTGTGGTGTGAGTGGTGTTCTCGCGTGCTGGGGGCCTGGCCACGTGACCATCCAGGACCGGGGGACTCCTGTTCCCTGCATGCACGGCTTCCTGCAGTTTGTCCTCGCGCTCTCCGAAAGGTTGGGGAGGGGGCGCTGGGAAAGAGGGGAGCTGAATTCGGGCCCACCAAGCCTGGCGAGCAGAGAAGTCGCTCAAGTTCGGAGCTCGGTTGAGGGCACGTGAGCGACTTGGGGGGTTTTAACAGTGAGGCTTTTAGCCACCATCTGTAACTTTTATGGTCATGATTTCGATGTCACAGTAATCTTGAACGATGCCCACCCGGAAGGGGCACGTGAGCAGAGCCCGGCGGCCGCAAGCTCTCTCTAGCACAGAAGGGGCCCAGCGGCGGTGGGGCCCGTTCCTGACCCCTGCGGTGCGCCGGCGTGCACCCTGAACCTCCCTGCACCCGCGTCTGCAGCTCTGACGGAGAGCCCCGGGGAGGACGGGCGAGCCACGGAAGCAAGAAGGGCGTCTGGCGCATCCGACCCCAAACCAGGCGTGCGGGACCGGGTCGTGTCCCACAGTGTGCAGGCATCCTAACTCCCGGGGTCTCAGCCACCTTGTCGGAGGGAGGGTCACTGCAGATGTACTTAGTTAAGACAGGGTCACGCCGGTCCAGGGTGGGCCCGCAATCCAGTGTGGCTGGTGTCTTCATAAGAAGGTGAGATGCAGGAGGCCCTGCCCTGGGCCTCAGATCTCGACCCGGGGCGGGGGGGCGCTCTGCTTGCAGCGGGGTCTGAGAGGATCCTTGGGTGCTTGCGGCGGGGAGAGAACTTGGGGGGTGCTCTTCGCAAGGCTGAGCACCAGAAACCCGCCAGGCCCCGGGCAGGGGTCCTCCCCACCCGAGCGCCCGTGCCCTGATTCCCTGCATGCAGCTCGCCGCGCGGAGATTGCCCCACACGTCTCCGCTGAGCCATTTCGGTTTGTCCTTCTGGAGGAGGCAGCAGGTCGTTGCCGGGGTTCACAGTCATCGTCTGTCCGCCCCCCAGGAGTCTGCTGCACTTTGACCTCCGTCCTGCAGGCACCGCTAAACTGTGTTTCCAGAGACAGTGCTGGGGAGCTCTTACACCCCAAACTCCTGCCGCCGGGCGATGGGGGGGAGGGAAGGAAAGAGGATGGGCCAGGGGTAGGGGCAGCGACCCTCAGGCTCTCGGAGCTTGGGGCTTGGCTCTGGCTTCCATCTGTTTTCATGCTGTGCTGTGTTTCTGGACTCGAGCGATCCCCCGTTTGTGGGTCAAGATTTGATGTCCTGTGACTGAGGAGGTACACCAGAGGTCCCCCGTTCTCCCCTTCCCCACCCTGCCCGTGGCCCCGAGGGGACTCTGGCAGAGCTGGACTCACAGGAGCCTCACGGGCACCTGGCGAGGCAGAGGCATCCAGTGCCCTGCCCTTGCTGCTGGGTCCCCCTGGGTCACTTTGGGCTGGCCGAGTCTCGTCCTCGGACAAGGGCCCGAGCCTCTGCTCTGTCTGGGCAGCCGTCCCTCCAGCTGTGGGAACCACTCCCCGTCACCGGTCCCGTACGTTGTCTGTGTGCTGAAGGTCATTTATCATTGGAAAATGATCACTGACAATAGTTAGGCCAGGTTATGTCGTGGTCACCAAGCCCCAAACAGTCGTGGCTCAAAACCACAGGCCGGGTCTCTTGCTGTTGTGCCCGATGCCCTGACCACCGTGCCCTGGGGGCCAGCGTCCCGTCTGTCACCACTGTGTGTACTTACGGCATGTGACAATGTTGCCACAGACTCAGGGACTTAAACAATGCCTATTTTGCCACGTGATTCTGACGGTTTCTGTGGTCAGGAGTCGCCTGGCTGCACTGTCCTCTGAGGACGGGCCCGAAAGGACCCACTTCCAAGCTCACCTGGCGGTTGTGACCGCATTCTGCCCTTTGCAGGTGGCTAGACCGAGGGCCTCGGTTTCTTGCCGGCCATCAGCTGGAGGCCGCCCTCCGCGACCCGCCACGGGCCTCGTCCCAGAGCCAGCGAGGGGGAGAGTGCGCAGGAGGAACGGTGCCGGCAGCTCGTGTTCTGCTTCAGAAGTGACACGTCACCCGCGTCCAGTTCTCCGGCCAGGACTTCTCTCTCAGGCCGGCCTGGCCGCGAGGAGTTTGTGGAAGCGTAATCCTCCACGTGGTGGGAGGGTGGGGAGCACCAGACAAGGCCACCGCGGGGACCCCGCCTGCCGGATCTGCTGCCAGGAGGCCGCCTCTTCCAGTGGTCCCTGTGGCTCCTTGCTTGGGTTTGTACAGGCGCTTCGCTGGCGCTGACACCTAGTCTGCAGACCCCTGAGTTTCGGTGTGGATTTCCACGTGACCTGCCGTCAGTTTCGCCACTTTCTTTCCATCTTTGTAACTTGTGCTGTGTTGGCGCACGCCCCCAACCCAATGCTGTGGCAGAGACGGGCGCGTTGTTCTCGACGTTAAATGTTCACGATGCTCAACTTTTTTAAAATGGTGACCGGGTCCGGGTGGTTCTATGTGTAGTGAAGTATACACAACATGAGATCACCACGTCACCATTTCAAGTGCGCAGGTGTGTGGCATTGAGGTGTGTGGCACCGGGCTCACTCGCCGCGGTGTGTAACCACCACCCACCACACCGTTATTTCTGGTGCCTGCTGTCAGCTTTTGGCTGATATTCTTTATCATAAAGTTAAAGAATTTTCCTTCTACCTAAAGTTTTCTGATGGAGTTTCATAAAGATGTTTTTCAGACAGTGATGTCAGTGAAAAACGGTGCAGTAAAGAATTTAAAAAACCAGCAAATAGACTGGGAAAAATATTTCAGAATCAACTTTTTTGAAACTCTGGAAAATGGTCAAAAATTTATAGCAACAGGTTAACGTCTGATTGAGAAAAGGCAGTGCAATCGTGGTCTGAGGGTTTTGGTCATTTGCGCTTGCCCATGGCAGTCACCTACCCCTTGCTTGGTTGTCAGTTGTGAAAACGGCAGCCCACAGACCAGGTGTGGGTGTCCGGGACTGGAGGGGTCCTGTGCCCACATTGTCATTCTTTGTTCTGACCTGACGGCTCTCCCAAGAACTGTTGCACAAAAGGCCTTGCCTTTATTTCACCCAACTAGGAACTCTCCAGGATGGAGAAGTAGCTACTTAGGGGGGCGATTTCTGTCAAAACCTTTAAAGGCTGCTGCCTGGAGCGAACGGCAGACACACCGAAAAGCTGGGGACGAAAGGCAGGGGCGGGCGCTCCTGGGGTCTGGAGCTGCGTGTGCACTCTCTGGGCCACGCGTGTCCTCAGAACGCCCGCATGGCTTCATCCTCACCCTGGGTGACCTTGAAGATCTGTGCAAATGGAAGTGCAGGCTGAGGCCGAGGACTCAGCCGCGCGGGTGAGCATCGGAGGTGTCGGAGGCCCGATCCACGCACAGAGCCCATCTCCACAGACTGGAGGTTTTGTTTTTTGGGGGGAGGGTTGTGGGTCTAGACCGTTAAAGGAGTCTTTGTCAAGTCCCTAACTGACCGCCGAGCTAGCTGAACAAAGACTTCATGGCCTCATGGCAAATGATACAGACACTGAAAAATTTGTTCAGAAAAGCTGCTAAACAAACAACAGCAACTACAGGAAGTAGTGACACCCGGGGAAGGAAGAGACTCTGATTTCCAAAGACACTGCACGATGACATCCAGAGAGTCCAGTTCTCAGCAGCGGCGAAGGCTGTGTGGCACGCACACGAGTCCGGGCACGCGGCTCACACACAGGACAAAAAGAAAAGTGTAGGAACTGTCCCTGAAAAAGCCCCGACACTGGATTTGTCATACAAAGGCAGTAACTAGACGGACATGCTCGAAGAGCGACAGAAACCATGTACAGATCACCACAGGGGACCATGGAGACGCTGTCTAGCGAGATGGAGAAAATCAACAGAAATCATTAAAAAGGAGCCAAATAGGAATTCTGGAGCTGAAAAGTACAATAACCGAAATGGAACAATTCACTAGACGGGTTTCAACAGAAGATCTGAGCAGACATAAGAAAGCCCCTATGTACATGGATGTAGGTCAATAGACAATAGACCATCTGAGAAGAGAAAAGACGAAAGAAAAAGGAACAGAGCCTAGGAGACTGTGGAACGCCAGCAAGTAAGCCGAGGCATGCGCGATGGGAGTTGGAGGAGGAGGAGAGCGAGGTAACGGGGTAAAAAGAATATTTGAAGAAAGGATGACCAGAAACTTTCCAAATTCTATGAAAATCATGAAGGTACCCATCCGAGAAGCTTGACAAACCCCACGTAGGAAAACTCGACACCGAGACATGTGATAACTGCTGAGAAACCAACACGACATGAGAATGTGTAAGGCTCCTCTATAAGAGTCACAGCTGATTTCTCCTCAGAGATCGTGGGCACCAGGAAGCAGTGGGCGGATGAACTCAAAATGCAGGAACAAAGGACAGACAACCAAGAATTCAGCGTCTGGCAAAACTATCCTTCCAAATTTGAATAGAATTAAGACATTCTCAGATAAACAGAAGTCAAGAGAATCTGTCACTAACAGACCCACCATGCAAGGATGCATAGGAGAATCCTTCAGGTTGACATGAAAGGACACCAGGCAGTAAGTCAGATCCAGACAAAGAAATAAAGAATAGACGTAAAAGCGAGTAGGATTGTGCTTTTGGTTTCCAAATCCTCTTTCATTTCCTATTGCTGTGAAATACAGTTACATAAAACAGTGGGCACACAGTGTATAAAAATGTGATTTGTAACGAGCAACACGGGTGGGGGGGGCAGAGCTATGTGGGAGCAACGTTCGATTGAAACTAAGTTTGTATTTATTCAGACTAGATTATCATAAATTAAGATGTTACTTGTAGGGGCACCTGGGTGGCTCAGTCGGTTAAGTGTCTGACTTCGGATCAGGTCATGATCTCACAGTTCATGAGTTCGAGCCCCGCATCTGGCTCTGTGCTGATGGCTCGGAGCCTGGAGCCTGCTTCGGATTCTGTGTCTCCTCTCTCTGCCTTCCTCCACTCGCGCTCTGTGTCTCTCTCTCTCAAAAATAAAGAAACATTTAAAAAAAATAAAAAAAAAGATGTTACTTGTAATCCATATGGCAGGAATTAGGCAAACAACAAATACAAAGCAATGAGAAGGGAATAAAAATCTTACACCAGAAAAGATCTACCTAAGCAAAAGAGGCAGTAATGGAGGAATCCAGGGACAAAAAAGATGTAAGACAAATAGAAAACAAGTAGCAAAATGGCAGAAGTAAGTCCTTCCTTATCAATAGTTACACTAAATGGAAGTGGATTGGACACTCCAATAAACAGGTAACCAAAAATGTGTCTATGTGTCTTATCAATGGATTAACAGACTAACAAAATGTAAATCTCTGTAATGGCATTTTATCCAGCCATAAAAAAGAATGATGTACCGATGCGTGCTGGAACATGGGTGAACCTTGAAAACATTGTATCAAGTAAAAGAAATCAGACACAAAAAGCTACAAATCATATAATTCAATTTATATGAAATGTCCAGTCTAGGCAAATTCAGAGCTAGAAAGCAAATTAGTGGTTGTCAGGGTCTGAAGGGAGGAGAAATGGGGAGTGGCTGCCATATGGGTATGGGGTTTCTTCTGGGGGCGATGAAAATGTTCTAGAATTATCTAGTGATGGTTGCACAACATAGTGAACACGCACACACACACACACACACACATACTGGAAGCCACTGAATTGTACACTTTAAAATGGTTAAATTTTATCTTACGTCAATTTTATCTCAATGAAAAAATACTGGGCACTAGATTTTATCAAGTATTTTTCTTGTATATGCTGTGATGATTCCACGGACAAGTTCCATTGATAATGTGTTAAATGTTCATGTGTTTTCTTTTTTTTTAATGTTTACTAGTTTTGAGAGAGAGAGACAATGAGCAGGGGAGGGGCAGAGAGAGAGGAAGACAGAGGACCTGAAGCAGGCTCTGTGTGGACAGCAGCAAGCCCAGTACGGAGCTCGAACTCATGAACCATGAGATCATAACTTGAGCTAAGGTCAGACACTCAGCTGACTGAGCTCCCAGGCGCCCCAGATCATGTGTTTTCTGGCGAGTCATTCTCACGCTCCAGGAACGGACCCCATGCGGCATAACTATGATTTTTGTGCACGTTGATGGATTCTATTTGCTAATATTTTATTTCATAACTTTGTTTTTCTGTTTCTAAATATTAGGCTATATTTTTTTTCAGTTTCATTTTAACACTCTCTGGGGCCGATCTCTCAAGATTACCTAGGTAGCTTTCTTACTTCTTAATCATCTAAAACACTTTTTATTAGCCTTGGATTACCTGTTCTTTGGATACTTGATGGAACTTTTCTTTAAACCATCTGAGTCTGTTTTGAGGGTAGGGTACTTCCGTAAACTACGGATTCTTTTTCTTTGCAGTTATCGAGCGGTTTGGGTATTCTATTTTTTTCTTCAGTGATTTTGATAAGTTGAATTTAAGAAGTTTTTTTAATGTTTATTTGTGAGAGAGAGGGAGACAGGATGAGTGCGGGAGGAGCAGAGAGAGGAGGAGACACAGAATCCGAAGCAGGCTCCAGGCTCCGAGCTGTCGGCACAGAGCCCGACGCGGGGCTCGGACCCGCGAACCACGAGATCATGACCTGACCGAAGCCGGACATCTAACCGACCGAGCCCCCCAGGCACCAGGGCCCTTCGGTCTTGCCACGTCATGACCCTTCCGGTTTGTCAGTGTTGCTGCGTGCACGACGTCACACTTCGGTGGCGGAGAGCAGCGAACACGTGTTCCCTCACAGTGTCTGTGCGTGCGGCATACCCGCCGCCTCTTTCCCGGGGCCTCGCGCGCTGCGGCCGAGGGAGGGCGCGGCCCGCGGAGGCTCCGCCCCCAAGCCGGCGGCGGCTCCGCCCTCGGGGGCTTCGGCTTCCGGCGCGGCGGCCGCTCCCCGCAGAGCGGGGGCTCGGGCTCGGGCTCGGGCTCGGGCTCGGGCTCGGGCTCGGGCTCGGGCTCGGGCTCGGGCGGCGCGGAAGCCACAGGGACCCTCTCGTCGCCTGCTCTTGGAGGGGACGGCCCGTCCTTTCTGCTGCGTCCTCGTCGTTGGCACGGCCGGCCGGCGCCGGTCCGGAAGGGCCCTCGGGGCGGGCAGCGCCACCCGCGGGCTCGGAGGCCGCCGCCGCACCGGCCTCTGGCGCAGCCGGCCGACTCCGGCTCCCCCGCCTCGCGTCCGCGCCTCCCTCCGGTTCTCAGTGCCGCACGTCCCCGCTCTCTCTTCCCCGGGCTCCGTGGGTCTCCGGGGAGGTGGCGGCTCGTCCGCCTCTCCTCTCTTGCGCTTGCGCCTTCGGGGGAGGAGCGCCCTTCCGAGGTGGAGGGAGGCCGCGCCCGAAGGCCGTCGCTCGCGCCCTTCTCTGTCGCCGGGGTCCGTCTGCCTGTGTGAAGGCCGCGCGCCGGTTCATTCCTCGAACCGGTAGTCACACGTGATTTTGCGGCTTTACGTTTCCAAATGTTCGGCGATTGTTTCTCTGTGCCGTTGTCATCGCGTCCGGTGGGAGGACGTGGCAGATGCAGCCGGATTCCTGGGCGTTCTCTCGCGATTGGGTTTTGTGGCCCTGCGGCGTGTCCCTTGCTGGTGGACATCCCACGTGCCCTCGAAGACCCGGAATTCTGCGGGGCGGGGGGGCGGGGCGTACACGCGCACTGCGTCTCGCTCCTGTGTTCTCCGGGTTTGTGCACGCGGATTAATGCCAGGCCTGGGCTGTCGTCGGATGTTGGCGCCACCGTTCCTTCCGACTGGAGAGCTGATCGTTTGTTCGGAGTTTCTGCCGACGTCCGCGCCGCGTGCTTGGCACGTGCCGGTTCGGGGTCAGTCGCTCCCCCCAGCAAGTCGCCTCACTGTTACAGGCTGGCGCGCGCCGCTCCGCACCGCGCTGTTCGTCTTCAAGTGTATTTTCTCTGCGCCGATAAACGTGTAGCGGTTTTCTTCTGGTTAACGGTGACCAGGTTAACTTCCTTACTGCTTTATTTACCTCTGCCCTTACATTAGGACACAGCTACGGTTTGTTTTCTTCACCCAATTTGATAGGTGATTTTTTAAAAACTGGCTAGTTTGAATCTGTTGAACTTTATTGTGATTATGATGTTTGAGCTTTTTCCCCAGTTTATTTTTTCTCTTTACCATACTTCATCTTTGCCTTTTCTCTCTTCTCCTGACTCCTGTGAGATCGATCAGCTGTCTCCTTGCCCCCCACCACGGACTTGGAACCACTATTATTCTAGTGGCCAAGTTCACTTTTTAAACACATGTATTTGGGGGCGCCTGGGTGGCTCAGTTGGTTAAGTGTCTGATTTTGGCTCAGGTCTGGATCTTCTGGTTCATGAGTCTGAAACCCCCCATCAGACTCTGCTGACAGCTCAGTGCCTGGAGCCTGTTTTGTATTCTGTGTCTCCCTCTCTCTCTGCCCCTCCCCCACTTCCACTCTGTCTCTCAAAAATGAATAAAACTTAAAAAAACTTTTTTTAAACACACGTACTTGCCTTAAGAGCAGGGATGTACCCAGCACCAGTGGGCTCCGGCCGAGTAGTGCGCGGGCCTGGCGCCGCCCCTTCCGCCCGGTAGCGCGCGGGCCTTCCTGCCGTCTTATCTTCTCTCTCGTCGGTTCGCTGCTTCGGCCCTGCTGTTTTTTGTTCCTCAGCCGGTTGTGTCACCGTTACTATTTAACGCGGGTAACACCCTCCGTTGCCTCTTGCTCACACCTTCCCCCTCACCCCCATATTTCTTCCTGAAGCCCTTCCTCAAGGAGAGCCTTCAAGGCGGACGCGATGCTGATAACGTTTAGTCTCGTGTGTTCAAGGCGGCTTGGCTTCAGCCCGCACTGGGGAGAGAGAGTTCGTGGCGTTGGGCGGCCGGCCGACTCTCCCTCCTTGGGTGAGCCCCGGAGCCTGGCAGGACGCAGCACGGCAACGGGCTTTCGCTTCCCTGACTGCGCCTTCCATCTTGCTAGAAGATTCCCTGTAGCCTTCCTGGCTCGCGTGCTCTGATGGGGCCGTCTGTCGTCTGGGGGAGGCCCACGAGGCGCGGAAGTGCAGGGCCGCTGCCCGCCTCGCAGGGGCACGAAGACCACCGGGCGAGCCTTCGGATGAGGACACAGACCCAGCGCGGTGACTGCAGCCGCGTGACAAACGATGGGGCAGGAGACCCAGCCAAGCCGCGCCCGGCTTCTGAGCGGCAGACGCCCCCAGGTACCGAAGTGTTCTATTTTGAACTGCTGAGTCGTGGGGTAACTTTTTACACCAAAGCAGATAATAACGCTGTGTATGGAATCCTACGGTAATATTTCATCTGAGACTTTGAAAAAAAAAGGCTACAATTGTTTGACCTTTATCGTCGTCGTTGATAAGTCTGCTGTCATCATGACTACTGTTGAGGTGATCCGAGGGCTTCTTTTCCTCTTAAATGTTTTGCCTTGTATATTTGCGGTTTCACCCTCAAACGTAGAAGTGAAGATTTGGGTTTTTTCCCAGCTTAACCCTCAGAGTTTTCCTGAATCTGTGGAAAGTTCTCGGTCATTACATCTTGTAATCTCTTGCGCGGAGCCCCTGCCGACATCCGCCGCGTCCTCTCTGGGCTCTCGCCCGTGCTCTGCACTGCGCCCCGGCCGCGGTGTGCGCGTCTGGCCGGGGAGCGGGCCGGGCTGCGAAGGAAGCCGTCTCGAGCTGTTTTAGTGACCACCGCTTTCTCCTGCGAAGTCCTTCCCCTCCCTCGGAATCCCACCCGTTTTCGGTCCCCTCTCCTCACTCCATCGGCCCTTTCACCGTGGTAACCGTGGTAATTAATGCTCTCTCGGACTCGCTCGGTCGTTCTTTGCCAGAGGCTGCTTTTCTCGTGTTCTGCTGCCCCCGTGGCGGCTCTTTCTTGCTGCGATTCGCACGCCCGAAGGCGGACTCGTCTTTTACCGGCAGGAACCCTGTGGGGCTGGATCAAGAACTTCTCCCCCAGGCAGTCGTGCGTTTCTTCTGCCCTGGGCCCCACGGGCATCACCGGCCCTGGCCCAGGTTTTATGCCGGTTCATCTGCTGCAGGGGTGAGGGGCCCGGGCTGTGAGGCCCCTCCTTAACCCTCTGCAGGTGGACGCACGTGCCCCCCCATCTTGCGGTCCAACCCCGAGTCCGTCAGAAGTGACGTGACTCGTGCGGCAGCCGCGGTGTCCGGGTGGCGGGTGCTGCGGGTATCACCTGGTGGTGATTTCGGCCACCGCTTCGTGCTGTGCGCCCTGGCCGGCGGCCCGGGACCCGCTTGGTTACGGCCTTGCCAGGTGTCCGCAGACCAGGGTACGATGCTCTGGCTTTCCCGCCACCGAACACGAAGCCTGGGGGGCACACGGGGCCCTGGGTGAGGTGCGGCTGCCCCTCGGCCTCCATGCCAGGGTCACAGGTGCCACGGGAGCAGGCGCCGCGGCCTTCCCGGTTGTGGCGGGCGTGGACAGCTGCACGTGGCCGCCACGAGAGACTCTCCCAGACATTTAAGTGGAACTCAAGGCCGCAAACACAGAGCCTCACGAAGAAGCAGTCATTCATCTGAACGTTAGTGGTTCTTTGTGGACGTGGTTTCCCCCGTACCAGGTCATCCTGTGGGGGCTGGGGCCGGCACTGCTACACCCAGAGCCTCGGACCCAGGCGCTCTGGGGACACTCGGGTCCTTTGCAGGGCAGTGGGCGCTGAGTGCCTGCTGTGTGCAGGCCCGGGACAGGGCCCGGGCACACGAGCAGGCCAGCAGGCCAAACGCTCCGGCCGGAAGGTGGGGGTGGAGGCGGAGGGAAGAGAGGCGGGCGGGCCTCCCCACAGATCTAGTGACAGTGACGGCAGGCAGCGCTCAGGGACGGGGGGTCGGGGGTGGGGGCCACATGGGAACCAGGATGAGGCACCGAGAAGGCCTGCGCGGGGAGGCTATAGACGGGGTGCTGGGGCCCTGGGCCGCCCTCACGTCCAGCCGCACCCGCGAAACTCCCGGCTTTCTGCTCCAGCTACAAAATGAAGCTGTGGGTGAGATGGACCCTAGACAGACACTCTCCTTCTGGCCCGAGACCTAGCCCCGCTGCTGGAGTCCTCGGTCTGACTCCGAGTTTGGGGGGCAGCCCTGTCCCGTTCAGCAGGTCCAAGGTGGGGCTGTCGATGCCTCCCCGGCGGCCCCGCCGGCGCTCACCGTCCCCGCCAAGGCCAACTGCAGTCTGACTCTGGCTGCGGAGGACGGGATGGTCAGGACCGTCTCTGTTCCAGAACCCGCCAGCCTGGCCATGAGTCCTCCATGTCCTGCCCTCACCCACGGCACCCCTTCCACGGTCAGCAACCCAAGGCCCTGACCCTCGACCCACAATCAGCCACTCCCTTTCTGGAATATTCTTTGCCCAGATCTCTGTAGGACTGCCCCTTCCCCCATCAGGGCTCCACCTCTGTTCCCTCCATGACTTCACCCATATGATGCCTCCGGGGCCTCCTTCTGGGCCCCGAGACCCAGAGCTGCCAGCCCAGCCTCTCTGGGAAGCCAGCAGGCACGCCTTGGTGTCTCGAGAGCCATCAGAGTCACTAGAAGCTGCGTCCTAAGGCCTCTTCTCAGTGCTCCCCGGAGAGACAGGGCTTTCCCTGGGGCCCTGCCAGGTGCTCTCCAGAACCACCGAGTAGACGCCGATGAGTGTGCCAGGGCAGGTGCTGGGAGCCACGTACCCCGGTTCATGTCCGCACTGACTGTCGTACAATCGCGCAGGTGTCCCCGCAGCATCTCAGAGTTCCCGGAACAACTACAGGACAAAGGGTCTTTTCTTGTGCGTGCAGGCAAAAGCGGAATAGTAACTCCTGCCATGAGAAACGTTCTGGAATCCCTGAGGGAAGGGGAGAGGCGCGCTCGGGCCGTCCTGGGCTCACGCGGCCGTCGCGGTCAGCAGAGTTGGGGTTTGCTTCCGCCACAGGCAGAACTGACTCCCAGGATGACTGTGGGGGCAAACCCAGGTCTTGCCGGAGAGCAAAGCGGTGGGGCTCCTCCTCCCCTGTGCCTCCAGGAGGCGAGATTTCCCGGGCGGTGGCGGCTTGGCCTGCGGGGGACAGTGGAGCTGGGTCAGGCAGCGTGGGCCGCACTTCCCGAGTGTCGGTGCTGTGGGGACACACCTGGGGCGGGCCGGCTTCTGTGGGCCATCTCATCTGGCCCCCTCAGGCCCTTGTCTGCAGGCCAGTTCTCAGAGGGTAATTGGGGGTCTTCGGGGCCATGTGCAAAGGTGCGGAGGGGACGGTGAGGGGGAGTCCCGGAGGCGGGAACCTGTGGCCTTGGTGCCTCTGGCCAGCCCTGAGGATCGGGGAGGCATGCATGGCATGGAAGTGTTCAGAAGGGTGTATCAGTTCCTCCCACGTCCCCATCGAGCAGGTTCCCACCTCGAGCACTGGGAGTAGGGGAGCTGCCCATGGAGCAGGGAGCAAGCCCAGACGGAAAAGCAAATTCTACAGCAGGCGAGGGGGTAGAGCGAGAAGAGCAGAGGAAGGCAGCAGAAATAGCACGTGCAAAGGTCCTGTGGCCAGCAGTAGGACATGTGGCTGTAACATGGTAGGGAGGGACTCCTGGCTTGAGGATAGAAGAAAGGTTAGAGGAAACTTAGGTGGCCCAGGCCTCGGGCTCTCTGACTGTGGTAAGCAGCTTGCGTTTCCTCTTTGGTGCGATGAGAAGCCACAGAGGGATTTAAGCGGGGGGAGGGGGTGGGGGGATGACAGCATCTGATTCACATGCTATGGCCACTCTCAGGGAAGAAGTCATGCCCGTGACCCTGGTCTGGGTGACTGTGAGGTGGAGGGGGTAGGCATCAAGGGGCACAGGAAGAGCCAGGGGAGCTGGTCCTGGACGCTGTGACGTGAGTAAGCTCTGCGTGCGAGAGCGTGAGGTGTGGGGGTGAGAGCGCACCCAGGTGTGGAGTTCTTATCTTTGCCTCGTGACTCATTTTGCATCTGCGTTTAGAAAAAGTTCTCTGAGACGTTTGCTAAACGTGCGCTTGTACCCTGTTTGCTCATCCCCTGCATATTCTAATTCAGTTTGGGAGGTATTTTCATAGGTGAGTACTAAGTGAGGGTTTAAGAGCATTTGTTTCGCAAATAGGCAGTTCCCTATTACTCTTTATTGACTCCACCCACACGTTCTCACCAGTTCATGAATTTTAAAAACAACCACAGGATTGATCACAGGCTTTCAGGACTGCCCACCGTGTCCCAGCGAGCTGTACCAGTAGTTCAGTGCCAGCTACGTAGCTGTCACGTTACTGGTTTTTACCTAGGAGGACAGTCATGTTGCCTATTCTCACTGCCACCTGAGAATGTTCCAGCTCCCGGGACCAGGGTCTCCCAGGGCTGGCCTCAGGTCCTTTCCCATCACCTGATCACCTCACCCGCGGGGCCTGGCCAGCCCCCACCCCAGGGGAGCCCTGGTGACCTTCCCACCAGCGCCTCTCTGGAAGTAAGCTTAGGTTGCTCCGGCAGGGGCTGGGGATTCTGCTTCCGCCACGTGTGGCCACCTCCCAGGGACCACCAGGCTCAGGGAAGTCCCTGCTCAGGCTTCTGGGTGCTGACTTCTGGTCACTGCGTGCTCTGCAGGATCAGGAAGCTCTCCCCGGTGCCGCCCATCCATGCTTCACCCCACCACGGGTGCACCTCCCCCTTGGTCCCAGGAACCTAAACGTAAGACCAAGTTTGCTCAGAGAAACCCTCTGGGATCCCTGCCACGGCCTCCCGCGACCCTTTGGCCGCCCAGAGCCGCGGCGCGCCTGCGGTGCCTCCTTGCAGTGCCCCAGGAACGTTTAAAGGATCCCGACCTAGGAGCGCTCCGTGGTGCGGGGTAGGTGCAGGTCACGCACTGCTCCCTGTACGCGGGTGCGGGGCCGGTGAGGCCTGCCAGTTAAGGTCCAGTGGGTGTGCAGCTGATGGGACCTGTGAGTGTGTGTTCGGGGAAGTGTGTAGATGCGTGCATGTGAGGACAGGTGTGTGTATGTGTGCGTGCGCGGGTGTTAGTGCGGGTGTGGACAGGCGGGGCCTGGTGGTGGGTACCAAGCAGGTGCATGTATGGGTGCGGGGCAGAGATGTTGTGTGTGTGTGTGTGTGTGTGTGTGTGTGTGTGTGTGTGTGTGCGCGCGCGCGCGCGCGCGAGACAGGTAGGGGCCTGGTGGTTGCGGGGCAGGTGTGTGTGTGCGCGCGCGGATACGGAGCGGCGGGGGGGGGGGGGAACTGGTGAGTGCGGGGTAGGAGGGTGTGCGGATGCAGGTAGGTGCGGCCAGGCGCGGCTGGCGGGAGAGCCTCGCTGCCAAGGCGGGGCGGGCGGGGCGGGCGGGCGCGGCCTGCAGCCGCCCGCGTCTTGCTGCACGGCGCTCGCGTCTGGAAACAGGAGACTGCTGCGCCGGAAGCCCCGCCCGCGCGCGCGCCGCCTGTCCCCGCCCGGTGGAGCGGCTGCTGGCGCGGCGCGGCGCGGCTCGGCACGGCGGCGCCCGGGCGCAGGCGAGCGGGCGGAGCAGCGGACGGCGCCCAGGCCGCCCTACGCGCCGGGCTCGCGGCGGAGCGCGCCGGACTCGTCGGGGCCCGCGGCCGCCCGCGCCTTTCAATGGGCAGCTCGCACTTGCTCAACAAGGGCCTGCCGCTCGGTAAGGCCGCGCGCGCGCATTTCCGGCCGCGGGGGCGGGGCGCCGGGCGGGGCGGGCGGGCGCGCGCGGGCCCCGGCTTTGTGTGCGAGTGCGCGTGCGTACCGGTATCCCGCGCGCCGCCGGGGGCGGGGCCGCGGAGGGCCGTGCGCGTGCGCGAGCTCCTGCGTGCGAGTGCGCGTGCGCCGGCGCCGCCGTCACGCCAGCCCCGCCCGTCGCCGCCCGCGCAGGTGACACAAAGGGGCGCCGCACCCGGTCCCCGACCCCCAGTCCGCGCCCTACCGCGCCCGTCGTGCGCCCTGGCGTCTAGACCCGGCGCACCTACGGCCCCTCGCGGGCTGGGTCACTGCGTCCCGGCCAGCGTCCATCCTTCCGGGGCCGGGCCGACCTCCGGGCGGTCGCGTGGCCTCGCCCCTGCTGGGCCCCAGTGGCCTGGCTGTTGTCCCCGTTCCCCGGCCCGGACGCGCCGATCTGTGGAGCCGCCGTGGGTGGGCTCCCGGGGAGAGGCCGAGTGAGGGCCGCGTGTCTGCGGGCGCCGAGCTCCGGCCCTGCGCCCCGGGCTCGTTTGCTGGCCGCGTGTTGCCGCCGCGGATGCCGGGCCCCCCCTCACTGCTGCTCATTCAGGCGGTTTTAGGGGCGCTTGGCTTTATGGCACGCTTGGTGCTGCCCTTTGAGATTGTTTATTCGTTTTCTAAACGTGCATAAAATTAGGGCGCCCAGCTGGTGGAGAGGGCAGCCCTTCCTTCCCTGGTGGCCCTCAGCCAGCAGCCTGGGGCACAGGCACCCCCAACCGAGCAGACTGCACGCTGCACTCGTTCCTTTGAGCTTGTCTGTTCCCCCTTAGTAAGTCACGAGGTGTGGACTCTATTTGGTTTGTCAGAGGCGCCTGTTTTCCCTTCACGTTTTGAAAGGTGTCAGAAACCAGGACCCTGGCAGGTGCTCTAGACAACACTGGGGGCCCTGAGTCTGGGGCCGTAGGGGAGCAGGCCAGCTTGAGGACACTCCCGGGGGTGCTGGTTTGGTCGCGTGTCAGAGCCTGGTGCCCCATGTTGAGGCCAAGTGTAGGGGCCATCTTACAGTTCCTGGTGAACTTCCAGCCTGCAGGGCCTGGGGCCTCCTCGGGGGTGGGTGCAACAGGGGAGGGGCCAGCCTGGGTGGGCCAGGGAGCTGCACCCCCTCCTCTCCTCTGCTGCGCCCTTGGAGCCTTGGGGGCAGTAGCTCCCTGAGGCCTGTGGGAGGGAGACTGCAGCCACACCTGAGCCAGGAGTTGGAGGCTAGATCTTTCTGTGGCTGGGTGCCCTGCCCAGCCCTCTGCCTGCGTGCAGAAAATTGAGGGCACCACCTCCGGGCACGCCTGGAAGGACAGGCTTGGAGCTGGCAGCGTCTTGGAGAAGCCGGGAACATGGCCGGGGGCCAGACCCCTTTCTAGTGATAATGTTTTTGGTGCTTGTTTAGGACAGATTAATCCCTGGTTGGGGGGGCGGGAGGGGAACTACTTGTCCCCCGGAGGTGGACCAGGACTGGCTTCCTTCTGGCCCGTTTGAATCAAGTAGGCAGAGGTGGGATCCTCACGCAGCTCTCACTTCTTGGGGTGGCAGGAGAATTAGGTCACAAACGAACGGGAGGATGGCCACATCCCTTTTTCCCCCCTGGTTTCTCCGTGTCCAGGTTCTGCCGCCTCCTTGTAGAGCGGCGGCTTCATTTGTGTGAAAATACAGACAGAAGAGCGCTCAGTAGCTGCCCGCCCCCAGCACTGCCACGCTTGAGGCACCTGGAGCAGCGCGCACCCACCCTGTGGGTCAGCGCGTGGGGGCGGCATCCCCGAGGTCCTTAGGGGAGTGACCAGAGCGGACCAGAGCCTAGACCCAGCCCATCTCTGGGGGTATCCTGGCCAAGCCCCTGACCGGTGTGTGGTCTTGGGCTTGCGTGACCCCTTCGTATGCGTTTGTAAGGTGGGGATGGCGTTGCGAGGCCGTGTGGGATCAGGAGTGAGCATCTGCTGAGTGTTGGGGACAGGACTAGGAGACAGGATGGAGACAGGGGCAAGGGCCTGGGGCAGTGGCGCTTTGTGCTGTGTGCCCGCCATCCCAGCCCCGCGGTCCCCGGATGTCAGCCTGGTGATGTGTGCGCTCTGGGGTTCACCTTCTGTCTGCCCTAGAACTTCGGGGCTGTGCCAGAGGTGGCCATGGGGGTCCTGCTGGACCCCGGACTTTGGTCTGCTCCCCCTCCTTCCAGCTCCCAGTGCTGCCCGGTGTGCGTGCCGGGCTGGGCCTTTGCTTCCTGCAGCGGCCGGCTGTTCTGTCCACGGTCTCTCCAGGTTCCTTCTCTGTCGGGTTTTAGCACCACCTTTGAACACGTGGTTTGGTTTGGGCGTCTCTGCAAGGCCTTGCGAGGGACACACGCTTGGGGCTGCATCTGCCCCCGCCACGTGCACGCGCGTCCTGTTCAGCCTCCCCGGGGGCGTTTGTGCACCTGTGGTCTGTTCAGCCACGATGGGTTGCTCTTTCTTCTCTCCATTTCTGAGAACTGGACTTGTGGCACGGGTGCCCCGTCTCAGCCCTTGACCGTCCTCTCCCCCGGCTGCATTTGGGGCTTCCTCTCCGGCCTCTTTTCTGCAGCTTGAGGACATGCGGGTGCGGGGCTGGGGGCACGGAGCGTGGCCTGGGGCTGGTCTTGCCTGCCCTGCCGAGGTCCTGCTAACTGCAGGGCCCAGTTCTCGGTGCTCCTCAGCCCTGCGAGCCACCCCGCTCTGGAGCCCCCGGGCAGAGATGAACAGCTCTCTGCAGGAGAAGAGTCTTGGGTTCGGAGTGGGTCTGGCCTCGGCTCCCCACCAACCCGGCGGGAGCTGAAGACCGGCGGGGGCTCCCTTCGGGCCAGCAGGCCGCAAGCAGAGGGCTGGGCCCAGGACGGGGCTCCTCTCCCACGTCTCTCACCCGCCCCCGGAACCTCTGTGCCCGTGCCCCTGGGGTGTCCCCGGGTCAAGCGGCCGGAGCTCGGCTCGGCTCGTTGCTGGCCGCCCGGGGCTCCTGGCTGGGGAGGACCCGGTCAGAGGCTCGCGCATCCCCTGGTTTCCCTCTGCTGGTGGCGGGCAGGAGGGCCCGTGCCAGGCCGGGGTGAGGGAGCCTGTGTCTGGCCCTGGCCCCGCCGTCTGTGCGGGTGGGGGGCGTCCGCACGCCCTCGCTTCCAGTCCCCAGACAGACCTAAACATCTCACGTCGCGGCCGACCCCGGAACCTCAGCTGCGGCTGGGCCACGGGCTGGCACTGGTGTGACACCCTCGTGGGCCTGCCCAGATGAGCCCCGGCGTGTCCCAAGGGGGCGCACCCACCTTCCTGCCGAGCCAGGGATCTTGTAGGCTTCTAGTCGCGCCAGTGCCGAGTCGTTTCTGCCTGTGTCCACCTCGGAGAGGGGACTCTTCCGTCCCCGTGAGGCTTGAAGCCTGGCCGTAGGCGTGTTCGGCTGCCGTGGTGCAAGCGTGCTGTGCTCGAGAGCTCGGGGTGTGTGGGGGGGTGACAGCGTGGTAGCCCTGGAACCCGGGACGGCTGAGAAGAAATCCCAGTGGGTCCAGTGCCGTGGGTGGGGCGGAGGCGGCGCCTTCCGGACCTTCCGCAGGTGTGGGGTCAGGCGGCGTATCTCTGGCGAGGCTGCGGTGCCGTTGACGGAGTCTTCCTGCGTCCGTGACGTCCGTGTCCTGCAGCGAGGCCAGGTCTTGAAGGCGGTGGCCCGCGCGGGGTCTCCCCAAAGTAGCTGTGGGGTGCCATGCGTGGAAGGGCAGGAAGGCCACGCTCACTCCATCGCCAGCCGGCACCCTCTCCACAACGGAGACTAGGTTTTTGTTTGTGGGATTCGGAAGCGTCGGGAAGCCGCGGGAAAGGCAGGAGGAGTACGTGGGACCGAGACTCTTGGGGGCAGGGACGTGCCTCTGCCGCGTTTTAGTCCGCACGTGGGTGGCAGTCAGTGCCTTTTTGGGTTGTGACGAGTTAAGGGGACGGCACAGTGTGTGCAGCTACGGGGAGTCTGGCCGGCTGGGGTCTGGGAGGCCACTCTGCCCCGAGGCCCCACGCCGCCCGAGGGAGCGCCCGGCCCGGTCTGCTCGGCTCGGCTCCCGCCAGCCCGGAGTCGGTTCTGCCGTCGGGGCCCCTCCACGCTCCCCCGGCAGACCCTGCCCCGGGCAGCGTGGCGGGGCCTGGGGCCTCTGCACCGGGACAGCCCGAGGAGGCTGCCGTCAGAGCCGAAGGGCGGTCTGTGGGGAGCCTGCTGCGGCTGAGGGTCTGGCTTCACGGAGGAGGGAGGATGGGCCGGCAGGGGCTAGCCAGCAGCTGAAGGTCCCGGGGGCGGGACAGGTTGTGGGTCGGGCGCAGTGTCCCGGAGGCAGCATCTAAGAACCGGGGGCCTGGCGGTGCTGTGAGGAGACCCGGTCCGGGGCCCGAGCGGGGCTGTGGGTGGGGGAAGCAGGCGCCCAGAGCTCTGCGCAGACGCCGGGGAGGGGACCCTGGGACCTGTGGTCCCTTCTCTTGCCGCGTTTTCTTCGCGATGAGCTTTGAGACCAGCCTCAGA